>CM073497.1:8530000-8772500 GCA_037074585.1 Biancaea sappan
TTTCATGTGATGATTGGTGGCCTTTTTTAATTCTTCGTTGATTTGTGGTTTGCCAATTTTGGCAGAATAAGAGGGATTATTCCTCCGAGATCCATCCTTTTCTGATTGTTATCAAAATATCAGTTTTATATCCTTGTCATTGTGTAATATGATAAAAACTAATAAGGTTAATATTTTCCTTTTATAATTCAATTAAAATATATATATTAATTGATTCATCATATTCAAATGAATTTAGACATGATCATATTAATTAGGTCGTTTTTCTTAAAATTCATCCAATTCATTTGATTAAATGATGAATTCCAATAAGATTAATTTGAATTAGATTGATTAGACTTGGACGGGATTAGATCAAAACACTATACTTGTTTGATTGTTACCAAAATATCATAGATTATAGTTTTATATCTATGTCATTGTATACTATAATAAAATAATATTAATATTAATATTTTCCGTGGATTGAAATATCTATAATTTTCTTTTTTTAAATGAATTATGAATTTAATGCTGAAAGAGTAGTGTTATTTTAAGGAAAAAAAACTTTGGTGTAATTTTTTATATATTTGCTATCAGTTTTTTCAATTAAAATATGATAGATGTGTGATTTTCTAATCAAAATATAACAAATGTATAGCGTTTAAAAAATAACTTCATTTTTTTTACAATTTATCATTACATGATTAATTTTTTAAGAAAGTTTTTACATATGTTATATTTCTATTAGAGAACATGATAGCAAATATTTTAAGAACTTTATATAAGTTTTCTCCTTAGCTTAATTTAATTTTTAACATATCAGTTGGTTTAATTTAGTCAATAAAATATTGTATTTTTCTTAAAAAAATTGATAGTTAACAACGGTATATTTTGTGAGTTGGTAACAAAAATAACTAAATTAAAACAAATATAATCACTTAAAAATTAGATTAAGATACTTAATCTTTTAAATGTCAAATTGAGACAATTACCATTACCATAAATACTAAGGCCTCTTTGGTTATATTTAATAAGAGTATTAATATGATTCATTTAGGTTTTAGTCCATTAAATACATTTATTTTTTTAAGTGTTTAATTGCTCTGAATATATTTTATTCAATTAAAGTTCATTAAACAAAAATTTAAAAACATTTAAATGTATTTCATAACGTTGAAAAGTACACCTTTGACTAATATGTATTTAATGATTGAAAAAATAAGTTGTTTTAATTATTTAATATTCGAATTAATAGATAGCATCTTAATAATCATATATATATCCAAATATAAATGGCATTTTTTTTCCTAAAAGTACAAAGTCTATATCTGAATATATATATATATATATATATATATATATATATATATATAATTATAAGATATTATTTTTAAATTTAAATATTAAATAATTAAGACAATTTATTTTTTAAATCTATGTATACATTAATAAAAGATGTATTCAAAACAAGTAATATCTAAATATTTGTTAGACTTTTCATGAGATCTAATTAAATAAAATATATTCAGAATAATTAAATATTTAATACAAAAACACTAAATTGACTAAAATCTGAATGACTCAGGTTCAAAATTTCAATCAAATGAGAGAATAAATATGTAAACAATTCAGCATTTAATCAAATCATTCAACAATAAAAAAATTGAAATAATTTTTATTTTTATTTTCTAATCACTTAAATGTGTATTTCCTGTATTAATTTATTCAGCATACTCATTATTTTACACGTGGCATATCACTATAAAATATTACAATAATAAGATCTACAGTGGCTTTAACCTCCTTTAGACAAAAGTGAAACAATTACTAATCACAAATTCACTATTTGATAAATCAATATGACCAGAGATAATTTCTTTTTTAGCTTTGAAAATTAAATAAGATGTTTAATTTATTTAAATTATTAATTTTTATAATTAATAATTTAGATTTAGTGAGTTTTTAAAAAATTAAAAGAAAGATAAAAATAATATCAAAAAATTTAAGTTATTAATTATTAAAACTAACGGGTAAATGAATCAAACAAGTCATGTATTGGATTCATATCTCCATATGACCTTAACCACCGCCATCATCATCACTATGCACTTTGCAATTTTTCAAAGCACTGCACGTGTCTTGTCCACGTGTTATGTCACAACTCACAAATTTTTTTAAAAAAAATCCCAGAAATCATTCAAGAGAAAATATTACAACAGCCTGGATCTTCTTGTATTAGTTTATTGTTTCCATGAATAAATTATAATTAATCATGCAAGGAAAGGTCAGAAAAATCCAAGTTTCAAGATAGAGAATGAACGTGAACCTAACATATAGTTTAATAATCAAATGGCATTTTTAATTCATTCATTATTATTTAATATTATTGCTTCCGCGTCAATTGTTACTCAGGGTACAGTTTAGGAAATGAAAGCGATCATAACATTCACCTTTATTGGGCTAAAAGCTTTAGATCCCACAGAAAAGAGCAGAAGATTAGAGTATTAATTAACTATTAAAAGTTTGATTTAATTTTCTCATAAAAATTAAATTAACGCAGTGGTGTGAAAGTCACCGTATGATCCTACACGCTTTGTCCCATTCTGTGGACCCCACTCTTTTTTTTAAAAAAAAAATTAGACTTTTGTCCTTAAAGATTGTACTGCACCTTCCCAATATTTAAAGCCTACTTTGGACTAACTCAGCCTCTGAGTGAATTCCTAGTCGTTCCATCTTGGAGGACCTTTTGAGGGGTTTTCAAAGGTTTGGGGTCCACTTTGGTATCAAATGATACATAGACATATGAAAAGCTTTGGTTCCGTTTGCTAGTTGATTATTAAGAAAATTCAAATATGATTGTTTATTGGGATAGTGTCCCTTATTTTAAAATTAATGCTACATATTCAATTATTTAAAATTGGGTCAATATATATATATAATCATAGCTAGATATAAATTTTATTTTTTAATTTTTTTAATGATATATTTTTACTTCATAAAATAAAAAAATAATTTATTTTAAATTAATTGTGCACAAAGAGGTTTAATTTTATAAATTAATATTTTTAAAAAATAAATCATTGTCATTAATTACACCGAGTGTGATAAAAAGAAAAATTGACCAGTTTGTAACAACCGACCTTAACTTTTTTTTTCTTTTGCTTATCACTTTTTTATTTTTTGTATACATATATATAAGACATATATATTAAAAGGAGTAGTCTAACGGGAGAAACAAGAGGATAAGATAACCACCTTTAGATTATAAATTAATTGTTTATTAATACTGAATTTTACTTATCATTATTAATAAAAAAATTCAAATAATTTAGTTATCAAAAAGGACTAAAAGTTGAAACGGATTTGTTGGGTATATAATAAGAAAATTTTAGGAAAGAACCATTTGCATCAAATGCAATCAAAGAAATAATTACACCTAGTTAGAGCAATTATTGTAAGATCCAAACCAGATTAGTCAATTCAACATGTTAGACCAAGATTTTGACTACCGAACTAATTTGGAATAACTTATAAAATCAGTAAGTAATTAAACCTGTAAAAAATGGTCAAACAAGAGCTAAATGAACCAATTAAACCGATCCACTTGATTTTTTTTGTTATTTCCTAATTTTAAAATTTTACTTATCTTATAATCAGGTAATAAATAAATTAATATTACAAATCAATCAATTTTAGTAATGATGCTATCATATTGATATTTTATGAATTTGATATTAATAAATATTGTATTGATTAATAATATTTATTTGTTATTTAGTTAATTTTTGTTATAAAATTTTAACTGTAGATATTATTTTCTTCAATTTGATATTAAATTTTATTTTTAATTAAACTTGTAAATTTATATTTAATATTTAATTATGTATATTTTTTTTTTAATTTTTTAAAATAATTTGATTCAACTACGATTTGGTCATTGACTAGTAATCAGTCCAATTTTCAAAACAAATAATAAAATTATAATGGATGCATTGCTGGCTTTTCCAAAAAAAAAATATGTAACAATAATTAATTCGTTACGTAACAAGACTGAATTATAAAGAAGACTAATTTAAGATCATTTACCAACTATATATCTAATTAAATTCCTTATCATTGAATTATACTTAATGACTTGGACTATCTTATCCTTGAAGCTATCGCTTGAATAAAAATGCTTACTTGGACCTCCAAAATTGGTTTGTGGTTTCATAGATGCAAAGCCGACCATTATGTGACAATAATTAATTGGTGGATGTTTGCAATTATTAATATAATAAAAAGGAGTGGTTAATAAATTATTAGTGAAAGGGATTAATGAATGCTGAGTTAAGCCCGAAAACAAGATTGATTAGCTCTATATATCTAAATGTGGTAGTGGACTAGTGGAGTTCTTATAATAATATTTGTTTTATTTATTTATTTTTTTTTGGGGCAAAGGATTATAATAATATTTGTTGGTTTGTCTGTTTCATTGTGTTTTGAGCATTATCGCATATCTATGATTCAATGCACGTAAGCCAAGCCCAAGAATCAAACATGTTAAAAATAATTTAAATCCCACCATTCTCGTCTGGCCACTTAACAAAAATTATTCATTAATTATTCTAGATCATTAATTATTCCCATAAGTAATGAAGCATATATAGTATCGCGCGCGCATACACACACATATATATATATATATATATATATATATATATATTGTTAGAGGTAGATCTATAAATTTTGATTAATAGGGATTAAAAAATAGTTTATAAATATTTTACTAAAAAATATTTATTTTACTAAAAAAATTATAAATATGCATAAGCGATAAAAATGATATAAAATACGTAAGATATAATATAGTTCGGTTTCAATGTGAAACATATATCACATATGAGAAATGAGAAGTAATTCACAATCGTGTAGAGTGGAGAAAGACTGTTAGAGAGAAGTTGAAACATTGCGTATTGGAAAAATTGAGGGATTGGTGTGCAATACAACTAATTTTTAAATTTAATTTAAAAAACTTATTAGGTGTGGTACTCGGAATAAGATAAGTGGTCATAATTTATCATATGATGACAACATATAAATTTTTGTGGGGGTAAAAAAAATACCACATACACTAATTCTACAAAATTTCCTTGTGGGGGAATTGCCCCCACACCCTATAATATCAAATTTTTAAGATCGAGTGAGAAGAAATTAGTTTCAATGCAGCCCATGGTTATTGGGACTGGACCTTTCGATTCAAGTAGTCAAATTGGGAATCAATTCTAAGTTTGGTTTGAAAAACTTTGAACCGGTGAAAAACTGGTTAAACTAATTTTAAACCAATAAACCGGCTAGTTTACTAATTGGACCGATTCAAGGATTTTTTTATTTGATAGATTTGATATACATAAATTATATGATGATCGATAATATTTTATTGTTAGTTAGCTTTTTTTGTAGTTATAAACTTTTAATTGAAAATGTTGTTTTGTCAAAATTTTTGTGTAATTGAATATTCAATCTTATTTTTAATTGAGATTGTAAATTTATGTTTATGATATGTAATTATGAATAATATTTTAATATTTTTAATTATATATTTTATTTTTAATTTTTTAAAATATCACTGATTTGATTACAGTTTAACCATTAGTCTCCGGTACCTTTATGTACCAATTTAATTGCTTGTCCAAACCTTGATGCAATCTAATCACTGTATTTATTTGTTACATGTCTTTAGTTAAACGTAAATACTTTAATTAAAATGCATATAAATTAATCAATATATAATGTATTACTAAATCGTAATTAATTAAAAAAGTTGAAGTAGTATAAAAGAAACGAAGTTTAATTAAGTATAGTTTCCATGTTGAAATTAATGGTAATTAATTGTTTGTTTCGTCAAATTTTTAAGGAGACAGAAGTTTTTTTTTTTAAATAACGCATGGCGTTGAAAGTAGTACATTTAAATATTTGCAAAATCATGTGAAAAAAAGTTAAACGTTAAATTATTAACTAGTTTTAATTGTCTCATGCACGGATAAGTTGAAAATGAGGGAGAAAAAAATTCAAGCGCAAAGTTCAATTAATGCTAAATTATGACATAAAGTATTTAAAAATCATATTTGACTGGGGGAAAAATTAGGAGTGGGCATGGAACCCACCAAATTCATTTCAGTTGAGTTGGTTTAGATTATGTTCGCAGGTTGGGTTAGGTTAAAAATCTTCAACCCAACTATTAGCAGGTCAGATTTTGCGGGTTGAAGATTTTCAACCAAACTCAACCTACATATAAATATATATTTTTTTAGATTTTCTTGTTTTTTGTGTTTACAATAGAGGAGACATTCAACTCTGAACCACATTCTGCAGCAACGAGATTATCCGGCACCGCTTTTAGCACATTCAGCTCTGAACTACTTCCCAAAACAGCCAACGCAGATAGTTCGCGACTTCGTTGAATTAGACTCCATCGACAAAGGTTTTCCTAACTGAGAATGTGAGACATTGATGCTCTAAGTTGCTAATCGACGGCCCCCCTTGAAGCTAACTTGCAAATCGACTTCCCAATCTCAACATATTGATGCTTTGAGTTGTTGTTTCTCTTCTCTTCGAATCTTCCTCTTTCTCACCAGAGTTTGTCTCCTTCAGTTATCAGTTAAGATCTCAATGATTTGGGTCATGGAACATTGTAAGTTTGGGAAGAAGGTCTTCGATGGCGGAGATGGTGTTAGGGCAGGCGAAGCCGTCATTGGGGAGGGAGTTATCCTCATCTCCTTCGGTCCTCTCCTCCCTGAGTTCCTTCTCGGCTTCTTCTTCATTATGAACCAGAGAGAAGATGAGTTTGAATGAGAGTTAGAGGGGGCGATAGGGCGAGAAGATGACAGCCAAAGAGAGAGATAGCAATCAAAGACAGAGAGCGAGATAGGGAGGAGATAATGAGAGATAAAGAGAAGGAGATGGCGATGGAGAAAATTTGGAAAAGAGAGAGAGAGAGAAACTTGCCACCCACCCCGTTAGAGTGCGGATTGGGTTGGTTCGGGTTTAACCTAAAAAATTTAACAAACCAACCCGACTCTAATCTCCTACATTTTGATTGAGTTTGGTTAAAAAATTCTCCAAATCTGACCCATCTTGATCTATGCCCACCTCTAAAAAAACAATAATATTTAAGCAAAATTAATAATTTCAGTTTCCCTTTTGTTGGAGTGATATATTTTTATTTTGTGTCTACACCAATAGTCCCAAAAAAATAAAAAAACAAAAGGCAAATCTGCCTAAATGTTCCAGGTCATGCCAAGATAAAAGTACTTGAGACAAAAATATTACTTTTCTCTTTAACTTAAGTCTAATTTTATTTTATTTTATTTAAAATAATTTCTTAAATTAATTTTAATTCTTTCATTAAATCTTATTTCATTCACCTTAATTATCAACCTTACACAAGCTCAACACTTGGCTAAATAAATTTGGATTTCCAAACGTTCTTTATTTTAATGGCCGAAACATTCACTATCTTATAAATACGAAACTTCCACAAATATATTTAATTAATATCAAATTTATATATTATTAACTAAGTAAGTAAATAGTACTTATTACTAGAGGACATATCATACCTTTATGCTGTGTTTGGTTCACATGCCCTACTGGAATGGAAAGTAGTTTTCTCATCTACATTAAACATTCTCGTGTTTGGATGACACTCTCATTAGAAAGGAGACTTTACACTATGGAAAAAAATTCACTGTTTTCCCTCCAATTTGTTCCATTAATCAACCATTGGAAAATCACATTTCTATAGTGGAAAATCGAGTAAATTACAAAAATCTACTCAGTTTTCCCTTTTTCGTCTACTTTTGTTCATCCTGCCTCCCTGTTCTCCAAGCCAGAGTTTACCCGTGGAGAGCAGATAGCAGCGGCAACGTAGTCTGTTGTGGCAGAAAGCAATGACGACGCCGCCTATAGGTTCCACATTTCGGAGGACGGTGATGGGATGGTGATTTTCGAAGACAATGGCGAGGATCGTTGAGAATGTCGATGGAGAACATGGTTTGACTGTGTGAAGATGATGGGGAGGACCATTGAGAACGTCAATGGAGAACATGGTGTCGATAGTGAGGAGGAAGGGTCTAGACTCCATAGCGAACATGGCGAGGCTAGGTAGAATTTTTGCTACGTTGTTATTTTGCTGCGTTGATGAGTTAGGTTGTTTAAGTTCATTTGGGTTTTCTGAATTTCATTCCACGCATCTACCTGCAAATCCACTTAAATTGATTGCCAAATATAAACTAGGGAGGTTTATACTGTCTGGGTTCATGAAGGAGAAAATTAAAGCATATCAATGTCTAGATTGCCTGGGTTCAAGTTTGCACTGTGTTCAGCTCAATACTCCCAAATGCAGAAAGAAGAAAATAGGGCACAATTTGGATCATAAAGGAAATGAGGTGTGAGGAGTCATTTAGTAAAAGTATCCTTCAAATTCCTTCTATTTTTATTTTAAAAATACATAACCAATAATATTTTCTTCTCTCTCCTATTCCTTTTTCCATACTCAACAAAATAAATTTTTTTTTTGTTTATTTCTTCCTTTCCTTTCTATTTATCTTTTTCTTTCTATTATTCTTTTTATTTTCTTTCTCATTCTGTAATACGAATAAAACAGATTGTTAGTTACATTTAATCTATTATAAATAGCATGTACCTCAATCTCAATGGATGACACTTTTTTTTTTCTTAAGCTGACGCTTTTTCCATGCACTATTTTTATCACTAAATAGTAAATACATTATTTTAACACTAGCTTAAATATTAAGGGTACAAATATGAGATATTTTCCCTATTTATATTGCCTACAGGTCTTATAGATCGATTCTAGCTAATCGGCTCATTCACTTGATCATTTTGATAATCTTTAGCTCATAAAACGTTACTATGAGCATTTCTATTGGCTGAAATTGTAGACACTTATGATGGAGGCAGCAAATTTGCTTAAAACATTATTATGCACTAAATATGGGCCTATCTGTTAATGAAAATTTTAACTTAGATTCGTTATTTTTGTGAGAAACTATTTCTTTTTAACCCAATTCTGATAAATTTAAGATAAATATAATTACTCATGTGTTAAAGGTTTTCCCCCTTAATTAACATGTCAGATGAAATTCAAATCTATGAAAACAGTTTTAGTTAAACATTGAAGAGTGTTAGCATTAGGAAGATTTGGAATTAAGTTAAAGCATTACTTTAAATAGAATTAATCGGCAAAATGAAAATTCAGATTGTGATTAAAGGATTAAAATGATTTTTTTCACTTAAATTATATTTATCTTTCTTATTTTAAAAATAATATCCATTATTTTTATTTTTCATTAATTCAAATTATCTTTTTATACAATATGTAATTTTTTTATATATAATTAGTTTACAGTTTTGATTAATCATATCAAAAATAAAATTACAATATTATGTTAAAGTTTAAAAATGATTTATTTATATTATTAATATTGAAAATGAAATACAGTATTATGTTGTAAAAAGTACAATTTATTTATGAAATTAACTTAATAAAATTTTCAAATTAAGATATTTCGATACAGTGCGATTATTTGGCATTTCAGTTCTGCGATTATTTAGGGCAAAGGATTATTGTGGGGCTTCTTTTCGCATTTTCCAATTTTATTATTTATCTATACTCAAAAGAAGCAAATAAATTTATGTAATATAATACTATACCAAGTATTTAAACCTAGTAAAAATACTCGATGGAGTTCAAAGCATCATTTTGACTAATTAATTTGTTGCATATCGTATTTTTATTAGGATTAATGATTTTTTTCCTCCTCAAATAATTTGAAGAGTATAAAATATTTTGTAAATCAAACCCTGATAAATAGTAAGCGAAATATTTCTCTGACCAGAATTACTTCAGTCTTATTATTATCAATCTTCAGTCTTATTATTATTATTATTATTATTATTATTATTATTATTATTATTATTATTATTATTATTATTATCAATTACTGCAAGTTTTACCAAATTTTGAAAATGTAAAGGTTGACTTCAAAAGTAATAAATGTGTTTGGTAAAATTTTAAAATATATTTCTCTAAAATATGATGAAAACTTTTATAATCATTTAAGTCTGTTGATTTGAAAGAAAATTTAATTTAAAAATAAGCACACAAATACACATCGTAAATATTAAAAAATATCAAATAAAAATAAACAATTAAAAGTAAAAATGTTTTTAAAAACAATTAAGAAATTTCCATTAATTTTCGGATGATCTTTCCTTTAACCTGCTACTCTATGTGGTTATCCAGAATAAAAAGAAAGACTAATTAAACTTGTGCTAATATATAATTAAACATTGGGAAAGAAAAAAAAAAACACACCTGCATACTGCCAAAGAAATCTACAATATATCATTTCCAAATAAAGCTTCTTCCGTATGGCAGCAGACTCTCAAGTAAGAATTTAAATTAATTCGGAGATATTTTTAAATACACTGGGTTGATAAACAATTATAAAAATAATCATATAAAATGTTAAAAGTAATTCACTTATAAGAATTATTGACGTTGTTTTCCAACCATATAAGAAATATTTATTCGTTTTTAAACCTAAATTTGGTACAAAGATTTTTCGAATACTAAAAAATGTAAAAATGATTACAAGAATAAAATAATTAAAATGAATTTACAAAGAGTTCAATTTTTTAAGATATTGATTTTTTATTATTAGTTATCTTAAAATTTATATAAATTATGTTTTAATTATTATATAAATAAATTTTAAAATAATTAAATAAAAAAATGTTTTTGAAAAGGAATTGAGCTAGAGTCTATATACTAATTAAACAGGAAAAGGGGGAAGAGAGAAGTAGGGAGGAGAGTGGCATGGCCTGTGCCCTGTTGTGACGGCTAGGGTTTCTTGCTGTGCACGGTCATGAAGGGAGCCACGTAGGCCAGAGGAGCTGACGTAGCAGGGCAGTGGGCACGTGGCTCAGGGAGAGAATGAAAGTGCCCCTAAACGACAAGATAGGGAGAGAGAGAGAGTTTCACAAGGGAAAAGGATCCCTGCGGTGGGTCAACCAATTCCACAGTGGGCCCAGTCTGACGTGGCTCACCCGTAGTCCGAAATATTCTAGTTTATGGAGTTGGCATCAGTGGTGGGAGCGACGGTGGGGATGGGAACATGTAAGGAGGATGTGAATCGTGACCGTCCAGGGGGCTTTGGAGTGGGTTTGGCGGACAGTGAAATAGCGGAGAGAAGATGAGATTAGAGCACAAAAGGAGGGCGCATAGAGATAGAGAGAGAAGAGAGAGAGAGTAGAGAAAGGGGGAGAGCGAGAACTGGAGCAGCAGAAGATAAGAAGAGAAGTCCTAAGATCCTGAGAATTCTCATATCACTTTTGCCGAAGAAGATCTTTCGAGAACACGAGAGAATCAATACTGCCTCACGATTAGCTTTGCACCTGCGAATTCCTGAGGCCCTGACTCTTTCTTTCCCGTGATTATGGTTCCTTTTTTTTCCTCATGAGAGATGAGGTGAATCTTCCGGTTGTGACTGATTCGGCGGTGGCGGAGAATCAAGGCGTGGGATGGACAGAAATAGAGAAGCAAGGAGAACCACTATGGCTGCGAATGGTTTGTCAAAAAGAAGACATAGGAGTAATAGTCTCAGAGATTCACCAGGTTCTGAATTCTGTCAGATCTAAACTATCTGAAATATATTTTCATTTTGTTTATTTCAAAGAAAACCCCACTTCTTATTCGATGATTTCTGATGGCTTTCATTTTTCTGCTTTCTTTTATTTTGCAGTTGCAGAGGAAGACGGACCGGTGGAGCTTCAAGAGCCTGCGAGGCTGAGAGATCGAGGAACTGGGAAAAAGGATCGAGATCGTGAGAGAGACAGAGACCGAGAACGGGAGAGAGATCGATCGAGTCGTAGCAAGAGGAGGAGAGGGGATAGGTTGATTCACGGCAGCAATAGAGAAGATGGTGGAGAAGATAGCTCAGAGGAGAGTGTTAACGATGAGGAAGAAGACGAGGATGATGATGTTGGCGGTGGTTCAGTTAGAATGCTTCCGCTAAATCCGTCGTTGTCGTCGTCATCCTTATCGAACCATCGGAAGAGCTTTCCTCAGGCCAAAGATTTTAGAGCAGCGCCGACGTGGAAGGCCGCCGATGAGATGATTGGGGTGTCGGTGCCGAGGAAGGCACGGTCAGGTGGAGTGCTTCGGATTTGGAGTAATCGAATTGACTGTATTGAAATTGATGAACAAAATTTGGGATTTTAACATCTTCCTTCTTTTGTTTCTCCTCTCAGCATCGACGAAGAGGTTGCATGAATGCTGGGCTTCAAATGGTGGAGTAATGGGAGAGCAATTTCACCGGCAAGCTTCGACATCTCCGGTCAGGACAAGCGTAGCTGCAATGGGGATGGGGCCTTCTCCGTCTCCGGCGTCGCCGGCTTCATCTAATGCTTCAGTTCGGAAGAAGATAGTGAGTTCTTTTTGTTCTTCTCTTTTTCCCGTTGTCTCGCTGTTTCTTGGCCTTGCGATTGCTATACTAACAGGTGCTTATGCTGCTGTAGAAGCCCAGTGGACCCAAGCTTCGACCCCCAAAGTCTTCTTCCAAATCTTCTTCAGCGCAGGATGAGATCGAGATAGAGATCGCCGAAGTGCTGTACGGCATGATGAGACAGCCTCAAGGGATTTCCAAGCAAGAACCATCGGGGAACGATTTATTGAAGTTCGATGTCAGAGACACAAATAAATCTTCCGATGATGGCAAGTCGAGGATATCTTCACCGATCTCAAACTCTCAATCCGCACAACCTCTGTCATCATCGGTTCCACCCCAAAATTCCAGCACTTTCATCACTCCTTTACCTGCTGTTGGTGGGTTCTCTGAGCTTCCAGAGCTCAATCGGCTCTATTTTTCTTCTATATTTTTTGTTTTCATTGGGTCAGTAAGAAACGGAGGGAATGGGAAGAAAATCCGTTTTATTTCTGTTTTTTGACGGAAAAAATCCGTTTTATTTCTTGCAGCAGCACCCAAGAGGAAAAGACCACGCCCTGTCAAGTATGGGGACGAAAATCCGACTAATTTCACCGTCCTTCACAGTCCCATTTCATCAACGTCGAAGGATGAAAGCGACCAGCCTTCAAAAGTCGAAGGATCTGCACCTGAAAATGGCAGTGTATCATATGATTTAGCCAATTCCCAAGTCGTTCCGGCGTCATCAGAGCCTCTGCCGGAGTCAATTAAGTTGGAAAGTAACATGTCATCGGATTCTAGGCCTGTGACAGAAGAATCAGAGAGACAAGATGTCGGTTTGGGTAAGGAGGAGCCTCAATCTCCCAAGAAGGAATCTACTGTGCCAAGATTAGATGACGAACGGGAGGATGTGAAAGCTACTAAAGCGTGAGCAGCTCAACTTAAGTTGATTTTCGCCTCACTACCAAGCTTTTGGTGTGTTCGCTCTGAATATCAATCTTGATATTGCTTTTTGGTTTTCTTGGTTTTACAGGAGTCAAAACGTGTCCGAGGGTGGGAACCAGCGAGAAGAGAAGTTCCAGATAGATCTGATGGTGGGTTTTTGTTTACGTTCCTTCAAGATCTATCGCTTATCAAATTCTCACTTTCTGTGGTTTTGTTTTTCTTTTTATAACTTTCTTTCTTCTGGTGGGTTGTGCAGGCGCCTCCCCCTCCATTGAGATCTTCACCAGAAAGAGATATGGAGATTGATTTTACGGGTGGTGATCCTAAGCCGATGGCGGTAGAAGCTGAAATGGTAAGTGGGAGAGGCCTGCATCACTCTTTGTTAATGCACTCCTTGTGCTGTCGAAGGGGAAATGAGTTTTTTTGGCTTTTTGATACATGCAGGAATCTAAGCCAACGTTCAGAGAAAGTGAAAAATCACTGAAAACAGACAAGGATGAGGGAGTGGTCGTTGAACCTGAGAAGAGAGCAGTGGCGGAAGAAACTGATACCCAAAAGCCGGCTATTGTTCAAAAGGAAAGGAGTATTGATCTACAGATTGATTTAGAGAAGGTTGATAAAGATAGTGGCAATGGCAATATGGTTGGGAAGAGGCATCACCAGAACGTACAGAGGCAGCAGCAGCAACCAAACTCAGAGAAAGCCGGTATGTTTATTTTGTATTATTCACACTCCGGTATTTGCCCATCTGGGTCGCTTATGCGAGATTTTTCTCTTCTTACAGTTCAATCCAGCTCTGTGCCCCTGCCAATGTCTGTTCCCAGCTGGCCGGGCGGGCTTCCTCCCATGGGGTATGGTCGGATTAATCCTCATCTATTTCCTCTTCTTAATGCTTATTAGCGGTGTTAGTGGCAATTTGCTATGTCTCTTCCATTGCGATATGACTCTTCTCATCAGCAGATATGTGACGCCTCTTCAAGGAGTTGTATCCATGGATGGCAGTACTGTATCTTCTCCAGCTATTCCGGTATGTGCACTTTCTGTTCATATTTAGTGAATTGGTTTGTGTTTTTCAACTTGTAAAAAACGTTTCCCGAATTCTCTGTTAATTAAAACTTCTGATATTTTCAGCCTCCCCATCTACTTTTTAATCAGCCTCGGCCTAAACGGTGTGCAACCCATAGCTACATTGCTCGTACTATATCATATCACCAGCAAATTGCGAGGATGAATCCCTTCTGGCCAGCAGCTGCAGGTTCTGCATCATTATATGGTGCTAAGCCCTGCAATCTCAATGTGGTGCCCTCTACTGAATTGACAGGCAATATTGTCAGCCGTGCTGCAAATTCTTCTCAAGACAAAGGGCACAGTCTTGCCATGTTTCCAGGTCAAGTTGGGAAGGAAAAAGGCTCTCAGGCTGCCAATTTGGAGAATGCACAGAGAAAGCAAATGTTGCTTCAGCAAGCTTTGCCCCCAGGAGCACCAAGTAATATCTTGGTATGATTTGTTTTCTTTTTCCACTGACAGCTAATTTATTTCTAATTTTAGGGGATGCTTCTTTCTTCTCCTCCCCCACTCCCATTTTTTTTTATGGTAATTAAAATTTTGGCCAATTAATGTTTTGTCATAAATTCCAGCATGGCCCTGCTTTCATCTTCCCACTGAATCAGCAGCAGGCAGCAGCAGCTGCATCTGTTCGGCCTGGATCTGTTAAGTCTTTGCCTGCTTCAGGCAACGTGGTCTCGTCATCTAACACATCTAATGCAGTTCCGGCTAGTGTTTCTGCTACGGGGGCTGTTGCTGCACCAACTGTGAGCTTCAGCTACCCAAATATGACTGGGAATGAAACTCAGTACTTGGCGATTTTGCAGAATAATGCATACCCATTTCCTATACCAGCACATGTTGGTGGTCCACCTGCCTATCGAGGAACACATGCCCAGGCTTTACCATTCTTCAATCAATCCTTCTATTCTTCTCAAATGCTCCATCCTTCACAGCTTCAGCAGCAGCAAGTTCCTGTTCAACCACAGCAAAATCAACAGGGCCTTCAAAACACTAGTATGTCTAGTGGATCATCGTCTTCCCAAAAGCATTTGCAGAATCAGCAACAAAAGCCCAATGCTAGCAGCACAAGTGGTGGTGGCAGCATGCAGGGTTTTCCTGCCTCCTCTAAAAACCAGCCATCACAGACACTGCAGTTGCAGCAGCAGCAGAGGCAGAATCTACCTAACCACCATGCTTCTCATCCATCACGCCAAATTGAGTCTGAGATGTGTGAAGATAGCCCCTCTACTGCAGATAGTAGGTTGTCTCGAGCTACTATGAATATATATGGCCACAATTTTGCAATGTCAATGCAGCCACAAAACTTTGCTATGATGACACCTGCATCAATTGGTGGTGCAGGTGCTGCAACTGGTGCTAATGGCAGTCACAATGAAAAGAAGCAACAGCAGCAACATACCAGTACAAAGGCAGGAGTTGAAGCTTCTCAGGCTTTTGCCATGTCATTTGCGTCCATTAATGGTGCTACTACTGCCACTGGCCTTGATCTCTCATCTATTTCCCAGAATCATCCTATAATGCAGAGTCATAACTTTCAAATAATGGCAGCACAAGCTACTCAGCAGAAGAAAAATTATGGTGTCTCTGAAGAGGGAAAAACTGGAGGTGATTCTTCTAACGTGGATGAAGATAGGAAAGCAGTGGCAGGAAAAGCTCCGGCAAGTGTGGGGCAATCCATTGCTTTCTCAAGGTCAGATGTGTCAGATCCCTCAATATCTGCAATAACTGGTAACGCTGTCATTGATAGCTCGGCCCGGACTCTTAACCTTGGTTCTGCTTCATCTCGGGCTTCAATTTCTGTGATACCCACTGCCAGTTCTCAGCAGCAGGTGCAGCGAAACCAGCAACAGCAGCAGCATCAAATAATTCAGATTCAAAAGCAGCATCAATTTGCAGCTGCATCTCGAAGTAAGACACCATCTACCAGTAATGGCAGCATCTACTCTGATCACCTTCCTTCTGCATCTTCGGTTGCAACCAAATTTACTAATGCTATATCTGCATATCCTCAAAACCTTGCGCAAAGCGGCAGCACTCCTGTTCAGTCACCCCAGTGGAAGAATTCTGTGAGGCCAAGTACTTCTCAGTCTCCTCCATCTATGGCATTGACACCATCGACGTCAGTTAAAACTGTTCCTCAGCAGCAGGCTCGATCTCAGCAAGCTCACACCCAGATATCTTTCGCAGCAAATCCTAAATCATCCACTGCAACCCAAGGGCAACCTTCAGGCTCCACTCATTCTCCATCCCATCCAGTTATGGTTGGCTCACCAACAACTTCCTCGGTGTCCAATAGCGTGGGTAGCCCAAGGACAACATCAACATCAACTGGCAATAAGGTTGGCCAGGCTTCTTCGTTATCAACTCAGCAACCCAAGAGTTCACAAGCAATGCCCAATCAGAAGTCCTCACCTGTTGGTGGGAGAAATATACCATCAATCCTTGGCGGCCCTCAGCCGACTTCATCTTCCAGCACTGGGGTGAAACCTCAATTGCCACAACAGCAGCAGCAGCAGCAGCAAATAAATAAGCAAGCATTATCGCAGGCACAACTGTTCTTTTCAAATGCTTACATGCATCCCCAAGCTTCACAATCAAATAGTTCTTTAACAACTTCAGCTGCAAGTGGGTACTACCTTCAAAGGCGTGGCACTGATCCTCACATGCAGCGACAAAGCTCATCGGGCACTTCCTCCAATGGCATGTTGTCCTTGTCTCCTGCAGTTACAATTGTTAATACCAGCTCTACTGATTCTTCCAAGGTAGCTGCTGCTGCCAGCAATATGAAAGGTGGTGGTTTTCCAAGCCAAGGCTTCATGCATCCTGCGCACTTTGCTGCAGCACAACCGTCTGGAAACCACCATCAGTTTGTACATGCTGGCTTCCCTTATGCTGTGCCCACTGCAGTTCAGGTGAAGCCAGCAGAGAAGAAACAACCTGCAGGTGAGTAAAACGATATCCCTTGGTTGTTTACGTAAGGACTACTGTGCATTTGGCCAACAAGGAGAAAGGGCAATCTGAGTAAAGTGGTTACGACTGGATGAAGTTTTTGGGAGTGAAAGATGGTTTCTGTCTAATGGAGGCAAATGTGTTTATGCCAATGCCATTTTGCATTTTGCACGTTTGGGGTAGATGGGAGGGACAAACACGAGCAAACCACGGCCTAAAGATTTGAATTGGATTGGGGAACGCATTTCACCCAATTTTGGAGGGGATGTCGAACAAATATATGGAATGTGCCTTCAGTGAAGTGTGTGTAGTATCTTTGTATACTTGTGTTTATAATCTGACGGTTGAAGTCTAATCAAAATTCTATTTGTTCTTTCTAGAGGTGGTTGATGTGGGGGGAAATTGCTATTGGACACATTCTTGTTGGCAGGATAAATATCAAAGGATGAGAAAAGATGGAGGAAAGGAACGGCAAGGACCACCTTTCCTTCTGGGGGTGTAATGAAAATCTTCCTACATTTTCTTTCTCCTCTTATTTGTTCTCTTTACATTTTATTATTATTATCATTTTTTTGTCTTCTAGACTAGAAAGGAGCAGTAAACGTCTTGACATATCTATATGGAAGAGCATGAAAATATGTAAGTCCAGCAGAATATATTAGAGCAAACTGAAAAAAAATTTATGGCCCACTTCCATTGCTGTTATGATTATAGTGCAATATAATGTCTTTTCTTTTCTCCAAGTAAAGAGCGAACAGTGGCAGATGGAAGCAAATTGACATGTAAATGACAAGAAATATCGAGAATAAGATGCCCCCTTTGAGCGGTGGGAGGAAATTGAATGTTTCTGCAATAAAAATAAAAATAGGGATTTCTTAAATCATGTCAGGTTAGTATTTTATATTTGTCCGTAATTTAAACTCTGATCCGGTTAGATGTGGATTATTTTGTGATAATCTAATATGCTTATTATCATGTTTTGTTTCAACTTCCTCGTGTAATTTTCCTATAGTGCATGCTGTCTGTTTATGTTGCCTAGTGTCATTGATGAAACCACTGAAGCTCGAACGCTCGAAGTCTTCATAGAACTACCTAAAAATAGGCCTTTGAGCGTGCTGCCATTCGGGCAACAGTGGTGTAGTTCGAGCTTTCCTCATCAAATCTCTATGCGGTGTGTGTTAAATACTGTGTACTGGCTTGCTTTTGTTGTCACCTTTATTTCTATCCTTTATAGCCCTAGCTTCTGTAGCATAATGAATTTCATTGTGGTAATATCTTCCGCCTACCACTGTAAATAATTAATTATTAATGGACATTGACGGTTCTGACTCTGTCTGGTTGATACTCAAGGCGTTGTAGTCAGTTTTGGTTTAGCCGTCTGAATGAGTATAATAATAACGACATAACAAGTCATGCTTGCGTCTGTTTGAAATGATTCTGGGTCCCTATTTACCGAAACTATAGACAAAAGGTTTGCTTGCTGAAACGTGTGGGTCTCTTTATTAGTTAGTATCATCATACACGTGGCTCATATCTTTTTGCTCAAAAATATCATAGCTTTATCTGTTCTATGATTATTACGTTATTATCCCAAATTTGAAATTCCCAATCTACAATCTTAATATTAAAATCAGATTAAACGTATGTGTGGTAGTAGATGCCAACTTGGGTTGTTTGTTCGTTCCATCTGATATGGAATTCCAGTTTTGCCCTTTATGATTGTCCCTGACAAGTCCAAAAAAAAAACTTACAGGGCCCACTCACCTGTGAGGATAAATGAATGTGAAAAGCTGTTGTTTATTATAAAGCGATCAATTAATAAGAAATTATTTTAATATAATTATAAATTTTGAATTCAAATATTTAAAAATATATTTATATTAAAATTTAATAAAAAAAATTTTATCGTAATTTTATTTAACTTGAATTTAAATTTATTTAAACATTAAATAATTTTATTTAAAAAAAAAAAAAGCTTAGTCCTTCCTTCTCCAGTCTCCACTATGCACGTGTTTTGTTTTAGTGCTAACCTCTTTTCTTCTTTCTCTTTTTATTTTATATTATTTTAGCCGTTAGCACAAGAGTGCAAAGTCCAACCTCTCCCCTCCATTCTCATCTTATCTTTTCTGCCCTCCTTTTACATTATGTATGGTCCAATTTCATTGCTTTCCTATAAAGTCACTTATCTACGACACATTCTTTGTTGTCTGTGGGGTTATTTAAAAAACAAAAAATCTAACACTTGTAAAATAAAGTTAAAAAAAGTCTATCACGAATTCAAACTTTCAAAGAGTTTAAATTTTTTTATTGTTAGATCATCATAATAAAAAATTCTACACATAAAAGATAAATGTATTGGGCACAGATTAACAATAATACAAGTGTCATATTTAAAATTATATATGTATATATTATTTCTTAAAGACATCTTATCATCTAATAAGATAGGAAACTAATTTTTTTAGAATTTATTAAATCAAAAAGTAAAGCCCATCCAAATTAGCGTATTCAAGAATTAAATCCTTTTCGTTTTTTAAATTTAATATGTTTTTATAATACCCAACTGAATATTATTTGATGGTTGATAGTTAAGTACAAATAAGGATTAATTATTCAAATAGGAAAAAACACAAGAATTTTTCAAGTGATAGATGAGGAATGGACTTAGGACAGTGACATGTAATTAATATACTTTTCCATCAGCATAAAGGGAAAGGATCTATTTGCTTTGCAGTGGTGAATTGGCTGGTAAGTTTTCATTTTATTTCTAATTTTTTATTTAAAAGTGGAAAACAACGAAAATAGAATGGGAATTTGAGATTACAACCTTTATGGAGTGATTCATTTATTGGCTCATCTGTTTCTTTTTCGAGAGGCCAAGATATAAATAAAGCAAAGCAATACAGATCCTCGGCTGTTGATGAACTGAAAAAGACAATATTTTTGGTGTCCCTCTTCTGTGAGTTTTGGCCTCACAGAGGGACCCATCAATGCATTCAAATTAATGGAATAAGCAAAGTCCCATTCCATGTCCTATTTTCCAAGTTGCGATTCTTCTAGGTCATTCTTATGACTTATCCCACTTTCTTTGACCCCACAACAAACTCCTCCCCTATTATATTTTGCTTCCTCAACATCATCATCAAGATTAGAAAATTCCATTGATTATTCAACTTGTCGACTTATTAGTTTAACAGTTAATAGTTGATATGTAATTAAATTAATAATTATTAAAATATTAAAATATATAATTAATATATATATTACATATATTAAAATATAAAATATTATAATATTAAAATATTTAATACATGTTACAGATATTACTAATTTAATTAGTTTAAACGTTTATCGATTTTTATATCTGAACAAGACCGAAAACTTAGTTAGTATACTAATTTTTTGATTGAACCAATCGATTTGGTTTAGTTTTGGACCATGATCATCATCAACAATGTCCTTCAACTATTTTATATATTCAGTTTTGTTTAATTGATTTAAATATATATAATATTGAATTCGTAAGTTGCACAATTGATAAAACAAAATAAAAGAACGAGATTTCTTTAATAAATTCAATACATAAAAAAAAATAGACATACGAAGTTAATTATATTTAAATAAGGTCCATTTCTTATGTATATGTCTAATTATAATTAATTTATGTATCTTTTATGAATTAAATCTAAATTCAATTTTTTTTTAATTAAAGAACATGATGTCTTCTTCAATATTGGTAATTAGATAATTGTCTCTATTTAAATTGGGAATCCTTTTGCGTAGACATAATTCTTAGCAGAAGAAGGTAAGAAATGTGGTGGAGAATACATTATAGAAATGTGGGTGAAGAATAGTAAAGTATAACCATAATTTGTATAACTAGATTGGCCGGATCAACCTTGGTCTGGTTCAAACATGACAAAAAATTGGTAGGTTGAAGAACTGGTCAAACCTAGTTAAGAGTTTGATTGACCGATTTTTGCTTCAAACAAAAGTAAACCAGTTCAAATTGGCTGGTACGACTTTATGTTTATGAGTTTGTAAAATGTTGTTGGAGTGGATTCAAACTTGCAACAGTGAGGAGATTGAAGTGGGTTGAAGAACTGGTCAAGGAACGAGTTTGATTGGTTGGTTTTTGTTTCAAACTGAAGCTAAGTAAATTGGTTCAAGCTGATTGACATAATTTTATGTTTGCGAATTTGTAAAATGTTGTTAGAGTGGATTCGAACTTGCAACAATGAGGAAATTGAAGTGGGTTGAAAAACTAGTCAAGGGCCGAGTTTGATCGATCGATTTTTGTTTCAAACTGAAGCTAAGTAGATTGATTCAAGTTGATTGGCATAACTTTATATTTGCGAGTTCATAAAATGTTGTTAGAGTGGATTTGAACTCGCAACAGTGATGAGGTTGAAGAGTGCTTTCACCATCCAACTAATGATTATTATCATTTTACATACTCAAAATTTAATATATATATATATATATATATATATATATATTTTGTTATTATGTACAAAATTCAATACAATATTCACGAATTATTTATATTATAAAATCATAATATAAATTTAATTATTATTAAAAATATACTATACATATTAAACTTTTTATTACAATATTTTAATTCAATCGGTTCGAGTACGATTTGACATTAAATTATAAATCATTTACCTTTTTAGTTGAATGATTAATCTGATTTTTAAAACATTGAGTATAACTACAAGTTGTAACTAAACAACCCAGAGTGTTTATATTAAATGGATGAAGAAAGATCATGGCATGATGTGGGCAGCATTATATCTTCATTAGACATTGCTGAGATGAGAATTTAAAAGGTGATTCAATAGCAGAAGCAGAAGCAGAAGCAGAAGCAAAAGCCAGAAAAGCAATGTAAAGGAGTAAAAGCCTTGAGAGGAAAAGGAGAGGCTTTGAAAAGGGAGTACTGAGTACATTTCCCATTAGAGATGTGCTTTTAGGCTTAGATATATTTTCATTCATTACTTATAATAGTGGAACAAGAAGGCAAGTACTTCCTTATTGCATGTTGTAAAATTTGAAGATAACAACATTAGAGGGCAAAATAACAAAGACCATCAAAGTTGCAGAACAATGAATCATGTGGATTGGAGTGGACTTTTCAAGTTGCTTTGGAGAAGGGGAAAAGAAGCAAGCAAGGGTACAAAAGTGGGAATGTGGGGTTCCTCTTTTTCAATTCACAGTAGGGTCCATGTCACCCTTTTGTTATAGCATGACATCCATAATTTACGGAGCCATAAATTGGGTTGGTAAATCTCTTCATTTACAAAATATAAGATCTGGTTGAACGATTTATAAATTATTAATTGAGATATTAAGCAGTCTCATCCATAAAGAGAAGGGTACGAATTCAAATTTTAAAAAATATTTAAAAGGAATTTAACCAGTATTAAACTTAAACATAAGAGTATTCATAAACTCAATTTAGTTTGATTTTGAGTTTTAAACAAACTAAATCGAACAATTTTATAAAATTATAAACTTAATCGATTTTAATTTTTGAATAATTTTGTTACGATAATTTGTATTTTTTAATTTTTATGATAAAGAGGTCAAATTAATTAAAATATATATAAAAATAATTTTGTTGACGTAAAAATATATAATATAATATTTTTTATATATAAAATATATATTTTTATATATAAAATTAGTGTAGTTGAATTCAAATTTAATCAACTTAAATCAAATTAAATCAACAATCAAATCAAATAAATTAAAATTTATATTTCAAAAATTAATTTAAATTTTATTTTTTTAATTTTTATTAATTTAATTCAATTTAATCAATTTGATTTTATTTTCAACACCTCTATCCAAACACGCACACTCAATTTAACAAGAGTTAGTGACTTGGATATGTAAATGGGGTCCTCTGATCTCTGCTTTATATGAAGATTAGCAGCAAAGAAAGAATGGCAGCAGGAGCAAATGATACATCAATTAGTGATCTGACACAGCTTAATTAAGATGATCCCTCGATTTAAGGTTTCTAACTCACTCCTCTTTCTCCTTTGTTTTCTCTATATTTCATCATGAAAGAGAACTTACAGACTACAGAACAGTGACTTTGTAGCGGCAGAGAGAGAGAGAGAGAGAGAGGCAGCGTGGGAATGAGTAAAATAGGTGAGAATAGCCATGGATTTCAAGGAATGGTCGGAAATAACAGGGGATCAATTCATAAAAAAACCCAATTTCATGAATTAGGGAAGATATGGTGAGTGGGATAATATTGAATTGGAGGTACAAAAGAGAAGAGGTACCTTTGAATTGTGATGTTGGCTGCTGCGCTGTTGCTGTGGCGTAAGCAGGAAGAAGAAAGAAGAGAAGAGAGGAGAAGGAAGAAGGGGCATTGAATAACAAACAGGAACAAGAGGCAGAACAGAACCAGAATGAGGATAAGAATCAGAGTCCCAAGGTTAAGAGCTATACCTATATGAATCTTTCATTCATTCCACTTCTGGATATGATGTGATATTACTGTTACCACCTGCTCACTTCGTCCCTCTCTGCAGTTTATTCATTCTCTGCCTCTCTCTCTCTCTCTCGCGTAAGAGGAAGAAGAAGCATCAAAATAAACAAAGAAAAAGGAAAGGCTCCTACTCATACTCAGTCAGAGTCACAGACATAGACTGGGAGGGCGAAGAGAAAGGGACAAAGAGTGTGGCGCCCACCTTTTTTTGTGAACGACCAATATTCAAACATTATACGAGTTATCAATCCGAATTTGAATCCAATATGAACACAATAAACAACAAATCTCTTTATTAAATTTTAACACAGCTACGTTTAAAATGACTTGGACTCAATAACCCGAATAAGACAACTCTCAGTTTATGGCTCCATAGGATTTGGCTTTACGAAAAGAGACAGCAAATGTGGCAGAAGTGGGACCCATCCCCATCCCCATCCCCATCCCCATCCACTTGACCCATCATTAAGAGTGTGAGATGCGTTAGTTGGTTGTGCTGTCTGAAATTCCACGCCAACACAACTACCTCACCTCACCTCACCTCACATGAACATACGTATTCATATCCCACTCTTCGATTAAATTAATAATAATAAATTATTAAGTCAGAAGAAGTCTAGAAGAGGAAGGAACATAATAATAATAATATATAATGGGAGGCCAAAATGGCGGACCCCACAACCTGCGGAAATGCGCTTCTGAGACAGCCGACCCGAGATTACGGTGTTGGTGGGAACCCCCCATTACTCCCTCCTTTCGCTCTCGCTTTCCCTTTCGCTTTCCCGGGGCACATTTGTAATTTCGCTCTTCCTACCTCTTTCTTTGTATCTTTAATTATAATTCAAATCACAAACTCTAAATTATTCCAACTTTTGTCATCATCCATCTAATCCCTTGGCTAGTTACTTGTATTTGCAATTTGGGAAGACTTATAAAACCGTTATTTATATTTATAAACAAATTTTAAAAGACCAATCATACACTTTGTTGTGTTCTAATTAAAAAATTGTATACATCTCATTTTTTAATTGGAGATTTTAATAACAAAAATATAATGAATTCCACTTAAGTTTTTTTATTTTTCCTTTATAAATTGCCTGTGACAACAATTTCTCAAATAAAAAATTATTTTAAAATACAAAGAAAATTGGGAACATTCAGATAACATCTCGGGTACCAAAAAAAGAATTTGTAGCAAAACAAATGGATGCAAGTGCATATATATGTATATATTTAATTGAAAGATGACGTAATAATTAAGCAGAAATTGAAGAAATGGAAGGAGGCAAAGTTCAAAGTTGTAAGCAGAATTGAGAAGAGTGAGAACACCAAAATAAAAAAGGTCGGGTTGAATTTGGTGGTAGGCCTTTGAAAATCACATATGATTGTGATGATTTGTTCACAAAATGTCTCTCTCCATTCATTCACATGAGGAAATCTTTCATTTCATATTGTCCATCCAATGGGGTCCCACTCAAATAATTATAGAATTCCTCTCATTTCAGAATCACTCTCAGACTAAATCAAGTGTAACTACATAGTAATTATTTAAGGATTAGAATTCCACTTATTTCGGAATTATTCTGAATGTAATTATAAATGTTTTAATGTCATACTTATAGTTTAAATGTTATGAAATTGAGGTATTATGGATTATATATGTTTTAACCAGGCTGGGTTAGTAAATTAACTAAAATATATTAATTGATTAATTAAAAAAACTCAGTTGTAATACAAATGAAAACACTCAAATATCAAGAACAAATATTATATGGTTCTCTCTCATATATTCTATTTTAACTTGATCATATTTAGGTGCTATAGGACAATACATAAAGTCATAAACCATGGATCTTGCAATATTTAGTTATACATATATATATATATATATATATATATATATAGTGCTTAATTTACTGCTGCAGGATGTTACAGCAGTGAGTGGTACTGCAGGTGACAAATGGACAATGAACACCAATCACTCTTGAAGATAAAATTTTTTAATTTAGTACTTAAAAATTTCTTTTCAGTTATAATAAGTCTTCCATTAAGTAATTTTTTCCTAATTAATAAATAGAAGTCCATGTGACCATTAGCTCATAGCATGCACCTGTCCATGTGATATTTTGTGTGTGTGTGTGTGTATCCAAAATAATATTATTTAGGCAAATTTCATAACAACAAATGATTGTTAAAATGACAGTGTTTTGGAGAAAAATGTCATCTATATGAACAAGCTTAGGTCATGACATGGGCTCTTATTAATTAATGGAGCAACGATTATTTAATGGAGGGACTATTTTAATTGAAAACAGAAAGATTAAATTAACAAAATAATAGTTCAATGAACAAATCATTAACTCACTCAATTACATTCAAATGTGTTATTTATTAATTATTATATTGGTCAAAGCATTGTTCTCGGAGCAGTTAAGATTATTTATAACATATTGCCAAAGTAATTTTTTTTATTGGTTTATGATTAATTATTATAAGAGACTTAAAGAAACCATGATTCGAAACTTTGAATCACATGAACACAAAATTTGATAGACTTTGCTGACTGTACTACTTCTAATTCTTTACTAGCAAATAATTATGTATAATTAAAATTCAAATTAAATTATGACACAGTTGGTTGGATTGTCATGATTATCCAAACATTAATTAATCTATTGTCTAATATTATGTAATAGGCCATAATGCACCCACTAACACCAAGTTTTAGAGGAGTCTTGTAACATAGCAACCCATACTAATACTATTTCTTGTTTTCGGATGAAATCCATCTTCTATTATACAAACAATAGGTAGAAGTTAAAATCATAACTTTTATATGGTAATATCTTCCTAAATTGTTGGCAAAGTGAGTTTATATGATGTCTAGATCCTCTTTACTTTGAATGTCAGATATAGAGTTCAATTCGCGAATCGGAAGAAAATTGAAATTGTTGATTAATTTTTTTTTTCTCCTTCTCCAATAGAGTTGACTCCTCTTTTTTTTTTTTTTCACTTTGGGCTCCAAAGACATATTCCACTTCGCCAATGGAGGGGTTGATTAGTTCAAAAAAATAAATTCTTCTTTCAATCTCGGTCATTTATTTTGAAATAAATAGTTACAATTCACGTATTGGCACCTAAAATCAGAAGAAAAATCCGGACCCGTTTATACAGACTCTATTGAAATGAATGAAGTGACCTATGACTTGCATTCAACACAATTTACAGGGTCATTGCTGGAATGCTCAACACTATCTCAATGAAAAGCACAGGCAAATATTATCTCTTGAGAAATAAGATTACAAAAGATTAATGGCAGAAAGAAAGAGAAAGCAAACAGACAATTTCAAGTTCAGAGGGAAATGAACGGATTACTTGTCTTGCCATTGCAAAAGAATAGTAGAAGTCCCATAATTCTATTGCAGTAGTAACTAATAATATTGGGTAAAAATCAATAAGTCATTCCAACTAATGCTGCCTGAAGCTAAGCTAGTAAAATGAAGTTGCAACTTCTGTTGCACATTGTGTTTGTATATTCCTATAGAAGCTCCTAATAGGCACTTCAGCATTTCAATATTTCTGCTTGAAGGAGGAACCCAGAAAAATTAAAAGGAAGATTAGCAATACAAGCAGAACTTTGGCATTTTATTGCATGTCTGACTGGGTCAACGGCTCTGTCTCCTGTGTTTCCTTTAGATACTTCTGGGCAGTTGCATTCACTATCTTTACAAAGAAGTTCATAAGCACCAGCCACACAATAGTGTTCCAGAGTGAAGCCATTGAGAAATTCCACTTTTTCCCCTGAAGATGATATGAAATAATTTCAGGAAAATAGAAAGATATGTCAAGCAAAGTAACAAGAAGAATTTGAGGTTTGTATTCAATATTTGGGTAATTTGGCATTTTAAATCTGTTTAGAAATGCAGACAAAGAAGACTGCAGTACGTGGGCACCTGGATTTCTGGGGGAACTGGATGGGGTGGTTTCATATATTTATCTTTAACTGCGTGGACTTTAGCAATCACTGTGGGCAAGACAGAAGCAAAACCAGGTATATGGCTGAAGACCCAGATGAATTCGTTCTCTATCCAGTCAAGAAGTTGATTATTGCAAACTGAGATGATAAACAATGTCTGCACAAAAAAGAACGGACTCAAGCAGAAGATAGCACGTTAGGACTACTACCAATAGAGGAGAAGAGATGTTGAAAAAAAAGCACCTTTCTTTTAAATTTTCACATCCTAATTTATGCCTCTGCTTTTGTATAATAGGGTAAGTCTATAGAAAGTTCGACCTCCTAAAAGGTCAAGCTTTTACACCATTAGATCAATTTGAGATTTGTGTAAAGTACTTTTTTTATTATTATATACAAATCTTGAGCTGATCCGACAGTAGAAAAACTCGACCTTTCAGAGGCCAAGTTCTCTATAAACTTTTCCTATATAATATGGGTAACACAATAAACCTTTAGGAAGTAAGACACACAGGTTTAGAGTAGTCAAAATTTATTATATTCCGCTTAGATAAAATTATAATGGGGGAGAGATCAACTTGAGGCTCCTTTTATAGTTGCATAAAAATATAATATAGACCAGGATTCCTCCACAAGGACAAACAATTTCTTCCCTTTAGTAACCTCTTACTTAAGAAAAAAAAATAGTTGTACCACTATTTTATAGTAATTGGGAGGACTATATGTATAGAATTGCACATGGCTTCAGAAAACTAAAATAGAAAGAAAGCGGAAAAATAAGTCTAAACTGTGTGAAATACCCCTGTAAATATAATCCAAGAACAAAAACTTATGCAAATCCACGACCAGAAGAAGAAAAATAATTACAAACCTGTATATGAGTTTTAATAAGTGCTTTTCCAATCAAGGTTGCAAGAAAGAATTTCCAGAATGGAGTCCCAAATTGTCCACACATGATACCAGCAAGGTCAAATAGAGGATTTGGCACCTGAATTATAATCTCAGTTAATGGAATTATCATGTTGATCAAGTTTAAGTAATGCTACTTTAGAAAGAAATGATAGCATAAAAAACTTAGCAATATGTCAAGCGAAGAAATCAATAAGTTTATTTAGTGAAAAAAAAAACTCATGATCATAATGAAACATGAAGACCATACTAACCGAAGCAAGCACTAAAATGGTAAGGAAGTTCAAATGTTGAGTTCGTGTAAGAAACCAACGCTTGAGTTGTGTCAGGTGCATGGCAATGATTCCTCTATCTTCAGTATCCAACTCTTCCATGGCATCCAGTTTGCTCCCAGACAAGCTTGCTACATGAACATAACTATTATAAGTATGCACAAACCAAGTCCAAAAGAAAATAATCAACAAAGCAACAAATTACTGAGTATTGTAAAAATAAATTAGTGCAGCAACTAAGACAGAATAAATGTCAGTCAGAAATTTCTAGAAGACAGTATAAGGTGGCCATTACAAAGTATTTGTATCAAAATGGACATATCGAAAAATGAAGATAATAACCATGAGAAAAAATAAGGATTCAGAAGCCATTATTGAGCTTTAGTTTAGAAAAACCTTTTTAGTAGTAACTTATGATGGCCTCAAGATAACCATAAACTAATATCAGATTTCTTTTAAGGTTTAAAAAGGCAATTTAGCAGGAAAAGAACAAAAGTTTCAGAGTAATGAAATAATAATATATACAAGTTATATGTAAATAGAATAGACTATTTCCATATTACACGTACCTTTTCTGATACATATTATGAGTAGATAACTTCACAATCACTCAATAAAACTAAGGAAATGACACCAGATAGATGAAAATAAACTCATAGTACCTGCTCTTGAAATAAAGTAAGGAGGAAGCTCCCCTATAGCTGTTCCCACACCCCATAGAACAGCCTCCACCTGAACTTGAGACAAAATGCTGCTAAGTGGGACCCGTGAACCATGTATTGAGTCAAATAATGGTGGTCCAAACTCAGAACAGTGTTTATCAAGCCAAGAAGGACCTCTTTTTAACTGTATTGTATCATATGGAGCACTTTTCAAATCAACTCGGCCACATTGCATTGCTTTTATTGTGAACAATGCTATATGAGGACCCAAATATAGGACAAAAGTATGCAAACCAGATCCTGAAACAAAGAAAAAGATAAGAGGACAACAATGTAAATTCATGGGGTACAAAATAAAAATGACCAAAATGTTAGCAAGAACTGGTAAATGTTACCAAGACCAACTGAAGAGGCAACCCCGAGTGCCAACCACCACAATCCAAAGCGGAAGTATTTAACAATCTCTTCAAAATGCTGCAAGAACAACAAGCATTGTTGTATCCATTTAAATTACATACACAGAAACACTCATCCCCATACAGTTTCTGAAGTAGTCAAATGAACAAAAATTTTAATTACTATGCATAAGCAACAGATAGCATATGCAAATACCTTCCCGTGAGGACCATTTATTGTCATCAGCACAATACCAAGAGCCCCTACTACAATACTGAAAAGCATAAGCCACCCATCTCTTGCCAAAAGATATAATATTGTCTGTTTCATATATTGAATAATGGCTAGTGTGAAAAACTTTAGTGTTTTAAAGGGTTGTGTTGTTAGTGTCATATTTTCTAGCTCCTGTTGGCGCATCTCTTGGAGCCCTGCCAAAAAGAGAAATTCTAATCATAGGTCTGAAAGAGCATGTAAGTGTCTTTGAATCACAAGTTCAAAACTAATCACATTCACATAAAATATAACAAAGAGTATTTGTAATAGAATCCAACAAATAAGGGCTTGTCAACTTTGCAAATGATGTTCAGTACTCCTGCTCCAACAACAAAGGGACAACATATCATCTGCATGACCAGTAACATCTACATTAAACTGTTTATATTACAATTGTCTTTTGTTTTCAACCCATCAAATACATTAGTAGTTACTAATTAGGCCTCCCTCCATCATTCAAGAAGTCAGATAGGAAAGCAATACAATTTAATAAAAAGTTCTTAAGGTAGCATTGAGCATACAAATGGTAAAATCTAAAACTTTCGTCAAGAAAAGCATAGGGAAATCATTATCCACTCGCTGCAGCATCTTCGCAACAAACAGCCATCAAATTAAATATACTAATGGAAGAATAAACAGCATAACTACCCAAACACCGTACAAAATATTCAAGCAATAAAAATAACTGTCAGATCTAATATAATGTCAAAGACCATGACATTTCGTGTAGAATGACATGTATTTTGAAAATAGAAAAGATATAAAAACAAAAATCTAGAACAAATTATACCCTGTCCTGCAAACAGGGTTCCTTTTCCACACACAAACTACCAAAGATCCCAACTTGAAAATTTAGAACAATGATTTCTTTCTTACAATAGACTAACAAGTTTTATAACCCTAAGTGAAGATTTCATACATTAAGGAGGTTTCTATAACAATGGGACTCCAAAAATCCTTTCCAGATTAGTAATCATCTAAAATTCCAGTTACAACTAAGTAAACCGTAATTCCTAGCCTCTGTCATGCAACAGGCAGCCAAGTATAAAATATACTACCAACTTAGTTCTAGAGCTGCCTAGGCACTAATGAATACCCTTCCAGATATCCAATACATAGATGATGCTAAGAAACCAATCTATGTTGTTTAGAACAAGAAGTTGATCAATTCCACGCAGAATTAATGGCCTGTCACAATTGCCAACTTTTCACTCCCCCAATTCAGAACCAAAAGTTCAAAATTCATCTCTCTTCAGATTTTAAATACCCTTATATCACAAGTCATGATCGATATTTCGTACATTTTCCCCTTCAGCCCCTCACAAGAAAGAGATTAATGTTGCCAGACTATATGAGTTGACCAAAAAGCGAGACACTACAAATTGATGCTTTCCAAGAAGTGTGGAAACTGAGATATTGAGACCCTCTTCTATTGTCTGTCACCATTCAAATTGACAAAAGCCTTTACTCTTTTCCAGGTGTCACAAAAACTTTGGTGAAAAGTAAACAAGCATAACCTTCTTCACAGATCCAAATATCAGGGTCTAGGATTTCTTAGCAAACTCCCCAAACCCAGATACTAATCTGGCATAAAGAAATCTACCTCAATAGAGGAAGATCAACAATAGCAACAATCTAATGAATGTTAAAGCAGTGAATAAAATAACAAGCTTTACAAACTAAACAAAGAGAATAGTAAACATCAAACAGAAAATTAAACGACTTGCCTGAGATCGACATGCCAGTGCGTCGAGAATTAGAAGGTGCTTTTCTTCCAGACCCCATTACCGCTCACATAATAAAATAAAAAATTGAAAATAAAAAAAATTGTGCGACACGGTATCTTTTCTCCCTTCACCTCTCTCTCTCGTTTTCTTGGCTGCCGCTAAAAACTTCACAGCATAGCTACTACAAGTGAATCAGAAATCGGTAAGAAAAATTCCCTCTCTTTGAAGACCCAGTATTTCGGTGTTTCGCTTTACGAATGTTTTGAATTAAATTTGCAGATCTAAACTAACAAAATCAGATTGCCGTAAGCATCGGTCGCGAAGCCTTGATCGCTTGCTCTGTATTATCTTCCCTCTGCCTCTGATGGAGTCACCGGCTTCAAGCGCATGTTCTTCCCTATGTGGGAATCATATTCATCCTCAGCGATCCAAAGTTACGGGTTGAAGTATGAAACCGTAATAATAATAATAATAATAATGGTAACATCCAAATTAGTTGGCCTCTTTTTTTTTTTTTTTTCTGGCTGGCTGATTGTAACATAAAAAAAAAATAACTATTTAACAAATGCTAAAATCTGAACTTTTTTATTTAAAGTAATTAAAAAAACTAAAAGATTTTGCTTGATTTAAATTAACAATTAATATAGTTTGGTAATACGTAGTCAATAATAAGTCAACTAATAGTAATATTTTCATTCTTCAAAATTCACTCAGTAGGAAATTTGGTGATTCATGAAATATGGTCAAAAGCATTTACTAAATATATTAGATATTTCACAAATAATTTTAAAATACTTAAAAAATCAAAATATTCATATAACAAACTTGGTCAAATGAGATGGCGATTTTTCTGATTGTGTACTCATTGAAATAGCTATTTCAGATTACAAAGTTTTAAACTTTGTTGTAACACAAAAGTGATCCTAAGTCGTTTTGAGTTATCATTGTGTCAAGCATCCTTTACTCCATGGAATATATTCTACTTTTAAGAATCCTTTTATCCATATCAAAACAAAAAAAATTCTCCGTCTTTTTTTTTTCTTTCCTTATTACCTCCAGAGAAAATGTTATGGTTGATTTTTTTTTTCTTTGACAAGGGAGTGTGAACTTAGATTCTATTTAAAATACTTAAATTCCATAGCATTAAGCTACAAATTTGATAATATATTATGATAGATGTTATCTATGTGATAAAATTGTTTTATCATAAAAATAATAATAATTTAAGTCAATCCATCATGTACTACAAATATATCATTGAACTAATTATTATTGTTCAAAGAATAGATCAGATGAACCAATTTGACTAATTTGATTGGGAGTAAGCAATGGTTTGTGTCGATTAACTCCAAAAATTGACCAATCAAAAAATTAGTGAGCCATGAACCAAATGAATCAATTTTTGTTAAATTGAGAGAGAAAGAAAACAAAAAAACACAATCTTCTATTTTTTTTACACCATGGACTTAGCAAACTTTTATTTTTTTATCATGTTATACTCTTTTTATTTTTTATAATAATATTATTTTTGTCACAAAGATAAATAATAGAACAAAAAAATAATGGAAAAGCAATTACACACACATATATCTTAATAATATAAATTTACTAAAATTAAGTGTGAAAATATTTCTTATATTATATATTTTTAACATGTAAAATATATATATATATATATATATATATATATATTGAATGATTTATTTTTAGAACATTGTAGTAATTATTTTAATATATCTTATTAAAAAGCTCTTACAATAAAACTTAAAATTTAATTGAAACATGCAACTGCAAAGATGAGAAGTAACATACTCCACTTAATTTTAAATTTAATATCAAACAAAAAATCCCAACATTTTAAATTATTAATAGAATATTTAACTTTTATAATTTACATTTTAAACATTTTCATATACAAAGCTAAATATATTATTAATTTTGGTTAATTAGTTTAAATAATTTTTTACTTGTTCTCTTTAGGTAAGAGTTTGAATTCAAATCTTATAATTAAAAAAAATTAATGTTAATTTTTTTTTCACTTTTTATAATTTAATCTGACTCAATCCATAATACTCAAAACTTAATAAATTTTTAAATAGTAATAATTTATTAAAAAAATACATATTCCTGTCAGCTATCAAATTGATAAATAGCCAACCATCCAAAATTCAAAGGTCATATGTAAAGAATAATTAATATGTTACGACGATAAGGTTGCTTCCACGATATATTTTTTTGGGGTACAAACTTCCACGATCTATTCAATAAATAAAATGAAAATATTGTTTCTTCAAAGTTGAACGTATTTAGGAGTATTCCATGGCATCAAGCAAGAGTCAATATATGCTTTTCGTGATCCAACCAACTTAAGCTAATTAAGATTAAGTGAAGAGATTAACACCAAAGCTTTATTTATTTATTTATTTTTATATGTATCTTTCACTAGAGATAATCATACTTAAAATATTATTAGGTACTAATTGTAATAACTTGAAAATTTAAATTTTAGTAACAACCTTGTAGGAGATTATGTTAGATTCAGTATTATATTATTGAATCAATATATATTAATGCAGTTGTTTTATAATATATATGTGTGTGTATATATATATATATATGGCATGGACAAAAAGGTGTGTAGCGCAGAAGTCAACTTGTAAATGGATGTGTTTGAATTCAATAATGAAAATTGTTATGAAAAGTCCGATTTTCGTGGAATTTAAATTTTTAGAGGTCTGTATAGTTTGTAAAAATATTTTTTATTTTTATTTTTAATTTTTATTTCTTAAAATATTAAAAATATTTTTTTTATATTTTTAGATTTAAGTTTATTTTAAAAAATATTTTCAGTCTATTCAATCAAACGTATTTTTAAGTTTATTTTTTATTTTTAATAAAAATAAAAACAAAAAAAATACCTAAACTTGCTCTAACACTTTATTTTGTTTAGAGATTCATGCCATGGTGCCACATTAAAGCTTTGTTTTTAATTATATAGGGTGGCACAAATCTCGAAAAAAATGAAAGATCAGTTTTTCACAATAATTTTTTTAAAAAAATAGGTCTATTTTTCTCACAAACTAAGTTTACAGGATCAGCCCGTTTATTTTTTATTTTATAACATTATATTATTTAATATAAATAATTTTATTTTATCATATTTTTATATTTTATAACTTCATATTTAATAAATATGATAAATTTGAATATAAAACATTTATAATTTTTAAAAAATAAATATAAAATTTTTAAATTTAAATATAATACAATTAATTGAAAAAAATATAAAAAATTAAAATTAGTTATTATTTAAAAATATTAAAAAATTAATCTATTACGTGTATAAATTGTATTTTAATAAAAAATTATTATTTTTTTACTAAAAAAATTTAAATTATACTATTTAAACCTGTAATCTATGACAGGATTCTTGAACATATAATTTGAGATTCATTTGCCGTCTAATTGACACTAATATATATATATATATATATATATATATATATATATAGAGAGAGAGAGAGAGAGAGAGAGAGAGAGAGAGAGAGAGAGAGAGAGAGAGAGAGAGAGAGAGAGAGAGTTGCCTTCTAAGCAATAAGAGTTTTGGCCTAAAACGCATCACTTTGTCTAATTTGTCACTCTTTTCCTTCCGATCTACCAATCGCAATAAATTTGATACGACAGCGAGCTTAAATAATTCAAGAAAATCATGGACCTTCTTTGTTTGAAGTCAACGTTTCGCTAATATTTATGGATTGGGATGTGCCTTCCGAACGATGACCTAAACCAAACAAAATGAGTTAGCAATCATTGCCTCACATGCATTTTATTATTAGCCTTAAAATTAATGTTCTCAGAGCTCTGAGTGAGTCATTCTCATTAATTACCATTATTGCAGGGAACGATCTTTAATTTGTGCTATGGAGTTTGCTTAAAGACAACAATGAGAATCAGGGTTATCAATCAAAATATATTGTTTGATACATGATTGTTCATTTGTTTGAACTTTGAAGTTTACAATCACAAAACACTTGAATTTGGTTAATCTTGGTTAGATTCTTTATGTGAATAAATTAAAACCCTGTTTACATCATAAGGAAATTGTCATATTAATGTAACTAATTCATTTTCATGGTTAGTAAATTAATTTCACTCCAAGTCTATGTAACTTGACAGGAATTTGGATTTTCTTGATTTGAGACGAAAAATTGAGAGTATATTTTCTTAGTTTGAATTATCTATTTTTGTCACGTACCAAAATTTGAACACGTGATCGGCACTGAAAGTGAATTTCATTTCACCTCCGTAAGCCTATCTTTCTCTTAAAAATCATACAATTCTTTTTCATGCAACCAAAACGAGTTCTCTATACATACAACAATTACTCACATTACATCACTGAATGAACCTACCCGATTACAGAGATTTCTAGATTTATACAACTTAAAATAAAACTTAATTATTATACCTTTATCCTGAACAAACGAAAAGGTAATTATGGACTAAGGATCCATAATTCCTTGTTCCGATATTTACCTTCAGCTGTCAATTCTGAAAAAAAAATATCAATAAGAGGGGTATGAGCAAACCACGTGCCCAGTGAGTAGATAACACAATACTATGACAAAATAAAAATCATGCATCATAATGATAACATGCAGCAATCATACGTAGATCGATCATCATATGATATAATATTATTCATAATACTTCACAACAATATCCAAGTGAATCAAATGCATTTCAACAAAATTCAAAATTCACAACAGCAATCGATGAAATCAATTTCACACACAATTCCCGTACCAACCGGGTCGTCCAGAATACCTCTGGATCGTTGCCCGCGGCCCCCGCCGCATCCACCCTTATCGCTCCATTTATATTCTCCACCCTTATAGCTTCACATAGATTTCTCCATGGGGTGCACCACCATGCCTTTCTTTTCCAGTCAAACACAATCACAATCACATATAAAAACATCCTCAATCATAATCTTGAGCCGCATACACAACTCAGTCATTTACAATTCAAGCCACAACATAATCAATGTGGTTCCAGCAACATAGCATGTATATAACATAACCCATAATATAGAACAATTATTCAACTCGGTTCACATGCCATTCACAATCCATCATATAACCTCCATTCATGGGAAAATAAGAAAATATAATTATATACATTACCAGACACGTTCCACATTTGTTTATGCCTCATCGTTCCACATCATCCTCTTCAAACTTGGATATACAACATATTTCCACTATTGTAATAACCGTCAAAAAAAAATTATGTCTACTTAAATTTTTACGTAAATTTTATCTTGGCTGTGTATGATGTTGAAAATATGAATTTTCAATTATAAATTGAATAAATTGTGAGATATAATGAATGGTACGTTATGGAATTTATCCTATTAAGTAAAATACAATTCAAAAGTGGAATTTAGAATGTATAGCTGAAAGTGAGACTGGTAGATGTAATAGTATATGAGAACGGTAGATGAAAACTGGTAGATGAAATAGTATAAGAGAATGATAGATGAAAACTGGTAAGTGAAACTGGTAGATGAAATAGTATAAGAGAATGGTAGATGAAAACTGGTAAGTGAAACTGGTAGATGAAATAGTATAGGAGAATGGTAGATGGAATAGTAGCAAATAGTACCATAACTTCTCCTATAAATAGGCCCTTCCATTTCACTTCTAAACACACACCTTCAGATTCTATTCTCTCCTCTCTTCTAATTCTTCTGATTCTGGTGTTAAGATTCTGAGTTATTATAAAAGTCCTCCTTTATAGCTTGGATTCGAGGTGAGGGAATATTCTACTATGCTCTTTTAAATTCTTATAATAATTTAGAGGTTAAATTCTTAGTATGCTCTGTGGTTGCGGCCTTAGCTGATCTTCCATATCAGAAAGGAACTAACCTCGATTGTTTAAGAATTATTTATTGATTACTAAGATACTGTGAGGGTACTATATTTTTACAAATACCTGTGTGATAAGTTCTTAGTATGCTCTGTGGTTGCGGCCTTAGCCAATCCTCCACATCAGAAAGGAATTATCCTCAGCTACTTGAAAATTATTTCTGATTATCGCATATATAAATAGTACCATGCCGTAAATAGTATTATACAGTACATATGAACAGTGCTGTATTTATGAATAGTATTATACCGTACATATGAACAGTACTATATTTATAAATAGTATTATACTGTACATATGAATAGTATCATATCGTATATATGAACAGTACTATATTTATGAATAGTATCATACCGTACATATGAACAATATCATATGTACATATGAACAGTGATATATTCACGAATAGTATAGTATCGTATTTATGAATAGTATCATACCGTATATATGAACAGTATTGTATTTATGAATAGTATCATACCGTATATATGAACAGTATTGTATTTATGAATAGTATCATACCGTACATATGAACAATATCATATGTACATATGAACAGTGACATATTCATGAATAGTATCGTATCGTATTTATGAATAGTATTATACCATACATATGAACAGTGCCATATTATGAATAGTATCATACCGTACATATGAACAGTATTGTACGTACATGTGAACAGTGCTATATTTATGAAGAGTATCATATACTATATGTGTGAACAACATCACATACATGGGTAGTATTGTGTGTAAGGTTGAATTATTGTTATGTTTGTGATTGATGGAGAATGTTACGGGGACGGGTCCCTGTGTGGGAGGAAAAAGGGAGGAGCAGGAGATAATAAGGGTGGCAAATCATGTTAAACAAAAATTTGTTCCAATACAAAGAGTATTGAAAATATAGGGGTGAAATAAGGGAGGCATTTATGAAAGCAGTAATAAGGGAGGATGCGGCAGGGGCCGTGGGACAACGACCACCTTATGTGGATTGGACCCGAAAAATGTCTGAGAATTTAATTTGGAACTATATGATATGTTTTGTGATTTTATATGATTGTTTCTTATGTTTGTGATAGAATAATATATTTCCTCACTGAGTAAAATATACTCATGCCATTCCTCCCCTCACAGATTCTCAAGAAGAAGTAGAGGCACAACCAGCTAATCGTTCGAGTCCTCAACCCCATTGATCGGGGTAAATATTTGTTATTATGTAAAACTTTATCAAAAGTATTATAGTAGTAGCTCTGTAATTTGGGTAGGTAAATCTTGGACGAACAACGCTCGTTGAGAATATCATTTATTAATGAATAAATGGATATATTTGAAATATTTATTGTACTCTCTTTCATGAGATAGCATTTTTATATATATCAAATTGGTACGGAATTAGGCTTACGGTGGTGAGGTAAAAGCTCATCTATCGTGCCGGTCACGTGCGTAAGTTGGAGGCGTGACAAAGTTGGTATCAGAGCTTTGGGATTAGGTCTCCTACTAATTACAGAGCAAGGTATCCTTAGTGGAATCTTTTCTATTACTATGAGCCCGGGTATAGTAATAGTAAAAGACTCCACCAAAGGACCTATAGGGATGTCATGTCACATTTTCTTTCCTAAATTGTTGTTCTTTAGAACGTCGTTAAAAGTCAAAATTGTAGATTCGAAATGCCTTTTTCGCAACACGAGATACAAGAAAGAGAACGTGAGACATCGGAGGAAGCCTCATCTCTTCCTCAAATGTTAACTACTCGGGACCAAGGGAAGGGTCGAGAAAAGGAAGGAAATCCTGAGCATGACAAAGGCACTTACGATATGCAGAAACCAGTAAAAATACCCCATGTAAGGGAAGGAGCATCTCCCCAACCAGATAATGTACAACTTATGGCTTTCATCTCAAGTATGCAAGTCACCATAGAAACGATGGCGACTGGTTTCCAAGATGCCATACAGGCTATAACGGTTGTGGTAGCTAAGTAGAATGTTGAAACGAGTCCTCCGATAATATCGGTCCCTACGACTATTCAACCTACAACTAATAAGGTTTCAGAGTTTCTCAAATTACAACCGCCTATTTTTTCAGGGTTAGAGGATAAGGACCCTCAAGAATTCTTATATCATTCAATTTTAGGATGGTCTGCTGATAGTATGGTTGAAATGGCCGCTTTCCAGTTTCGAAATAATGCTAGTGATTGATGGGAAACATGGCTGGCAGGCCGGCCCATAGGAGCCTCGACAGTCACCTGGGGAGAATTTAGGGAGACTTTTACAGAACGGTTTCTTCTAGAAACCCTTCAGATGGCTCGAGAGCAAGAATTTGAGCGACTAACTCAAGGCCCGGAGATGTCCATTGAAGAATACAATACTAAGTTTGTTCGCCTTGCTCGCTATGCACCCCATATGGTACCGAATGACAAGCGTCGAATTAGGCGATTTATAGTTTGATATCCCCACAAATCAATGTTTACCCGTCATATGAAGCGGTGGTTGAAGCTGTACGGATGGTCGAATATGGGCATAAAACAAAAAGTAACAATTTTAAGAAAAGAGGGCAGACACGTGTCTATGCTCTTACTCGACAAGATGCACAGGCCTCCAATGCAGTAGTCACAAGTACTCTTCTTATGTGTTCTCATAAGGCATGTGTGTTGTTTGACCCTGGTTCTACCCACTCGTATGTGTCACCTCTATTTGCCAAGAGGTTCAAGTCTGAACCAGTTATACTGGACGAACCATTTCTGGTAGCTACACCAATAGGGGAAACCCTAGTAGTCAGATCTGGATATCGTTCTTGTAAGGTAACTATTAAGGACATGGAAACGGAGGTAGATCTCATGCTTCTTAGTATGACAGACTTCGATATAATTTTAGACATGGACTGGTTATCCTCATGCCATGCTACATTGAATTGTCATGACAAAACTATTTCATTTAGTATACTGGGTGGAAATAATTTCATATTTCAGGGAGACCAAAGCAAGGTTCCCTGTAACATAATATCTATGATAACCTCTCGACGTATGTTACGAAAAGGTTGTCATGGATTTCTGGCCTTTGTTAAAGATACAGACAAGGAGGAACGAAGTCTTGAACAAATACCAGTGGTTAGTGAATTCCCAGATATATTTCTGGAAAATCTACCTGGTTTACCACCAGAAAGGGATATTGAATTTAATATTGAATTGGTTTCGGGCACTCGACCAATTTCAATTCCTCTTTACCTTATGGCACCCGCAGAGTTGAAAGAGCTTAAAGAGCAATTACAAGACCTGGTGGATAAGGGGTTTATTCACCCAAGTTTTTCACCTTGGGGTGCCCCAGTACTCTTTGTAAGAAAGAAAGATGGCTCTTTAAGACTGTGCATAGATTACCGACAGTTAAACAAAGTCACGGTAAAGAATAAATATCCTTTACCAAGAATTGATGTCATTCTAGTTTATTCTAAAAGTATTGAGGATCATACAGAACATTTGAGAATAGTACTGCAGACTTTGAGGGTACATCAATTATATGCTAAGTTCTCAAAATGTGAATTTTGGATGAGTTAAGTAACATTTTTGGGGCATGTAATCTCCCAAGAAGATATTCATGTAGATCCAAGTAAAATCGAGGCAGTAAAGCAGTGGCCTAGACCAACAACTGTATATTTTGACGCTTCGAAGGTAGGATTAGGATGTGTATTAATACAACACGGTAGGGTCATTGCTTATGGTTCTCGACAGCTTAAGAAGTATGAACTCAACTACCCCACTCATGATCTAGAAATGGCAGCTGTAGTATTTGCTCTAAAGATTTGGAGGCATTACTTGTATGGGGAGACATGTGAGATCTTCATGGATCATAAGAGTCTTAAATATATATTTGATCAAAAAGATCTCGACTTAAGGCAACGGAGATGGATGGAACTCCTGAAGGACTATGACTGTGCCATTCTCTACCATCCAAGAAAGGCAAATATGGTAGCGGATGCCCTCAGTCGGAAGTCAATGGGGAGTCTAGCTCACATTACCACAGTAAAGAGGTCCTTGATTCAGGAATTACAAGAGTTAGAGGCTAGTGGGGTATTCTTTGAGATTACTAAGTCAGGTGCTTTCTTGGCTCACTTGACAGCTAAATCCTCCCTTGTAGAAAGGGTGAAGACAACATTGGAGAATGATGCTGAAATGGTTAAAACTAGAGACAAGGCGAAGGGAGGTTTAATACCGGGTTTTTCAGTAGACGCAGAAGGTGTATTATGGTTTAACGGAAGATTATGTATTCCGAACATTACACCCTTGAAGCGGGAGATTTTACAAGAGGCTCACGGTGCGCCATATGTTGTTCATCCTGGTGCCAACAAAATGTATCAGGACTTGAAACAAGTTTATTGGTGGGAAGGCATGAAGCGAGATGTGACTGACTTTGTCGCTCGATGCTTGACATGTCAGCAAGTCAAATCTGAACATCAGAGACCACTTGGGTTGATGCAGAGGCTTGAGATTCCTGAGTGGAAATGGGAACGGATTACTATGGACTTTGTGGTGGGTTTGCCCCGATCTTCAAATGGGTACGACTCTATATGGGTCATTGTGGATCGACTTACTAAGTCGGCACATTTTCTTCCTGTTCATACCACCTACAGTGTAGCAAAACTTAGTCGACTATATATAAAGGAGATAGTGAAGCTTCATGGCGTACTAGTATCCATCATATCAGATCGAGGACCCCAGTTCACCTCTCGATTCTGGAGAACTTTTCATAAAGCTTTGGGCACTAGAGTGTGTAACATGGCATATCGCCTAGCTTTACCTTCGGACCTAGAGGGAATACACCCAAGTATTTCATGTATCGATGTTACGTAAGTATCTTTCTGACCCCTCTCACGTCATCCAGCCACAAGACGTGTAGTTTGATAAAACTCTTGTTTATGAAGGGGTGCCAGTAACCATTCTCGATAGACAGGTCAAGAAACTTCGCACCAAGGAAATTCCCATTGTCAAAGTTCTGTGGAGAAATCATTCTCAAGAGGAAGCCACATGGAAAACAGAAGATGAAATGTGGACAAAATATCCATACCTCTTCGAATCATAAAGTAAGTTTTTGAATTCGGAGGACCGAATTCTTTTAAGGGGGGTAGAATGTAATACCCGTCAAAAAAAAATTATGTCTACTTAAATTTTTACGTAAATTTTATCTTGGTTGTGTATGATGTTGAAAATATGAATTTTCAATTATAAATTGAATAAATTGTGAGATATAATGAATGGTACGTTATGGAATTTATCCTATTAAGTAAAATACAATTCAAAAGTGGAATTTAGAATGTATAGCTGAAAGTGAGACTGGTAGATGTAATAGTATATGAGAACGGTAGATGAAAACTGGTAGATGAAATAGTATAAGAGAATGGTAGATGAAAACTGGTAAGTGAAACTGGTAGATGAAATAGTATAAGAGAATGGTAGATGAAAACTGGTAAGTGAAACTGGTAGATGAAATAGTATAGGAGAATGGTAGATGGAATAGTAGCAAATAGTACCATAACTTCTCCTATAAATAGGCCCTTCCATTTCACTTCTAAACACACACCTTCAGATTCTATTCTCTCCTCTCCTCTAATTCTTCTAATTCTGGTGTTAAGATTCTGAGTTATTATAAAAGTCCTCCTTTATAGCTTGGATTCGAGGTGAGGGAATATTCTACTATGCTCTTTTAAATTCTTATAATAATTTAGAGGTTAAATTCTTAGTATGCTCTGTGGTTGCGGCCTTAGCTGATCTTCCATATCAGAAAGGAACTAACCTCGATTGTTTAAGAATTATTTATTGATTACTAAGATACTGTGAGGGTACTATATTTTTACAAATACCTGTGTGATAAGTTCTTAGTATGCTCTGTGGTTGCGGCCTTAGCCAATCCTCCACATCAGAAAGGAATTATCCTCAGCTACTTGAAAATTATTTCTGATTATCGCATATATAAATAGTACCATACAGTAAATAGTATTATACAATACATATGAACAGTGCTGTATTTATGAATAGTATTATACCGTACATATGAACAGTATCGTATGTACATATGAACAGTGTTATATTTATGAATAGTATTATATCGTATATATGAACAGTACTATATTTATAAATAGTATTATACTGTACATATGAATAGTATCATATCGTATATATGAACAGTACTGTATTTATGAATAGTATCATACCGTACATATGAACAATATCATATGTACATATGAACAGTGATATATTCATGAATAGTATAGTATCGTATTTATAAATAGTATCATACCGTATATATGAACAGTATTGTATTTATGAATAGTATCATACCGTACATATGAACAATATCATATGTACATATGAACAGTGACATATTCATGAATAGTATCGTATCGTATTTATGAATAGTATTATACCATACATATGAACAGTGCCATATTATGAATAGTATCATACCGTACATATGAACAGTATTGTACGTACATGTGAACAGTGCTATATTTATGAAGAGTATCATATACTATATGTGTGAACAACATCACATACATGGGTAGTATTGTGTGTAAGGTTGAATTATTGTTATGTTTGTGATTGATGGAGAATGTTACGGGGACGGGTCCCTGTGTGGGAGGAAAAAGGGAGGAGCAGGAGATAATAAGGGTGGCAAATCATGTTAAACAAAAATTTGTTCCAATACAAAGAGTATTGAAAATATAGGGGTGAAATAAGGGAGGCATTTATGAAAGCAGTAATAAGGGAGGATGCGGCAGGGGCCGTGGGACAACGACCACCTTATGTGGATTGGACCCGAAAAATGTCTGGGAATTTAATTTGGAACTATATGATATGTTTTGTGATTTTATATGATTGTTTCTTATGTTTGTGATAGAATAATATATTTCCTCACTGAGTAAAATATACTCATGCCATTCCTCCCCTCACAGATTCTCAAGAAGAAGTAGAGGCACAACCAGCTAATCGTTCGAGTCCTCAACCCCATTGATCGGGGTAAATATTTGTTATTATGTAAAACTTTATCAAAAGTATTATAGTAGTAGCTCTGTAATTTGGGTAGGTAAATCTTGGACGAACAACGCTCGTTGAGAATATCATTTATTAATGAATAAATGGATATATTTGAAATATTTATTGTACTCTCTTTCATGAGATAACATTTTTATATATATCAAATTGGTACGGAATTAGGCTTACGGTGGTGAGGTAAAAGCTCATCTATCGTGCCGGTCACGTGCGTAAGTTGGAGGCATGACAACTATGATGCAAAAAGTCAATAACAGATATTTAATCATAGCAAGTATTAACCCACTCACCTGGATTTCACGCTCTCGGCACTCCCACTTTGCACTTTGACCATTCCTATTGTAACCAGACAAAAACCATCAGAGTTACGAAATAGAGAAATTTCCTACCACTACTCTCGACCTTCACTTACTTCTCGAATCATAACTCCTAATTAGTAATGAATATTCAAATGAAACTTATACCATTGGAAACTAGACTTAAAGAGCTTTCCAACGATATAAAGTTTGCCCAAAACGGAGTTCGGATGAAGAAGTTATGGCCGATTGAAAAATAAACTAAAATTTCTCGGTACACGTGGCGCCTGGGCGCCAACCATGCCTGGCGCCTAGGCGCCACATGTGGTGCCTGGGCGCCAATTCCTTCTTCTTCCCATCTCACCTTGGCGCCTGGGCGCCACGATCGCGACCCCTTCGCGATTTCTCTCGGTTTTGGTCCAAATCTGGCCAAATCTTCACCGTTTTTCATGATTTCTTCCATGGGATCTCACCCTTAATGTCTAAGGAGCATTTAGACACCAAAATCACCAATTTTAATCAAGAAACGAAGCCGGAATCTCGATTTTACCTCAAACACTCTTAAAACTAGAAAATAGAGAAAAGCTTAAGAAATAGAAATTTCTACCTCGATTCCTTGCTTTCCCTATGTTGCTTGGCTCCTAGAGGCTCGCCCCGTAGCCCGAGATCCACCCTCCAAAGGCCGGTTGTAGAGTTGGAGTGTAGAGAGAGAAATTAGAGAGAAGGAAGAGAGAAGGAGAGGAGAGAAAGTGAAGAGAGAGAGAGGAAAGGAGAAAAATGAATAAAAAATAGGTGAGGCCACCTATATACTCGCCCGGGGTGAAATTATCACTTGCTCTGCAATTGACCCTCAGTCAAGACTAGCAAAAGCAAATTCATAAAATCTCACCTCAGGTGTTTCTAAATCCTCGGTGCCCCACAAATTTCCTTATTTCACTTTAGTCCCTCTCAATATCTCAAACTCCACTTTAACCTCGAATCCATCATCTTTTCGGTACCGGACTCATAATTCATTCCCATAAGCTCTATTCTTCTTCTCGGGTTCCTACTTGGTCATTTCTCAAAAGTCCTCTATACTTTCTTTTCTTTTCACTTTAGTCCTTGAGAATTTGTAAAAATTTCCTAAATTAAAAATAAAAATTTCTATTTCCACATTTTCTTCACTAATTCAAAAAGAAAATTTTTCACATAATTAAATTTTTCACTAAACTTCAAATCAGACTTTAAATATTCATAAAAATTCTTGGGATATTACAATTTTAGATTTAATGGCCATGATTGAATTTTTTTTTAAAATCAAACTATATGATATTTTTCTTTTTCTTTTTAAATTCATAATTGCCTGATTTATAAAGAATAGGCAATTATACTTTACTAATTTATATACTTGCATAGATAAATAATGGAAGTTTACTGATATTGTCACAAAAAGCCATGCACAAAAACATAGAAGATTATAGAATGAAGAACACAAAAAACGTACATATTTTAAGTGATTCGGTCAATGTGATCTATATCTACAAGCAGAGAAAAATTCTTGTATTTCTTTTAACAAAATATTTGATGCATAATACGGATAATTCTTACTCGCTTATAAGTTTGAACCTATCAGTCATCGTCCTACTCACATCACAAATCTCCAAATTTTTTCTCTTTTATGGTCGTATTCTCGAAAAATCGAGTTGTATCATAATCTGGATTACCATATAATTCAAGTCACTCCACAAATATAACGAGCAAAATTACAACTAAGTTTATTTCTTGCTAGGTAAACAAATTCTAATTAAAAATATATTTTACACTATTATTTTGGATTATATGTATTCTATCTTGTTTTTAAATTGACGGCGAATTGAAAACTGAACTTTAAAAACTCTGCAATCTTTTGTTGCTAGATGACATTGAATAATTTCAAATTTCGTTGTCAAATTCAGCATTCATTTACGATATATGCATGACATGACTAAATTAAATACTAAGAAACGGTAAAAGGGGGTTTTCAATTAAAAACATAATGATATTATTAGGGATATGCTTTCTCTTCCTTCTTTGGCTGAATATGCTTCAGATTTTTATTTTTGGGCTATAGAATTTATTTTGTTTTTTAGTAGCTAAATTATAATTGATCCCCGTCATATTGGTTGAGAAAATCTCTTCTGTTTTTTGTACATACATTTAAACTACTCAATAAAAAAAAATTACAATAAATTTAACGAGAAATTTATCTAAAAGTCTTCTTTAACCCCCCAAAAAAAACTATTATTATTAGAATCAAATTAGACTGACTAGTTTGACTAGTTGGGCTGGAAACCGACCAAGGAACTAGCTTGGGTAATCTTTATAATCTGTGAGTGATTAAACCGGCTAAAAACCGATCGAACTAAGTAAAAACTGGTGTTAAATGAACTGGTTGAACTAGTCAATTAGATTTTTTTTTTGTTTTTTGGTCATTTTTTATTGTGAACTTTTGATTGTGGATGATGTTTTGTGTAATTTGATATTAAATTTATATTTATAGTATTTAATTTTGTATATAATTTTTTTTATATATTTTAAAGTAGATCGGTTCAATCACAATTTGATCATAGTTCGATTATTGATTATTAAATCAGTATCTCCATCGGTTTAATAACTAGTCTGGTCTTCAAAACCTTAAAAAGAACATGCTGAGAAGCACTATACAAGAATTTTTTTTTTGAACAAAATGAAAATATTTCCATTAAAATGGCACCAAATCAGAGTTACATAAGATTTTTCATGACCTAAAAATAAATTATTACAACTCAAACCTTAACTTATAGGATACAAATATACATAATTTAGAGCAACACACCCTAAAAACAGTATTATAACCTACACAACAATATTAAAAAGACTAAATAGAGGCAATACACTCCTGAACCCTAGATCAGAACTGGTTTAAATAGAGGCAACACACCATTTAACCCTATATCAGAGTTAGTCTTCTAACAATGCCTTTCGTCGTAGATAGTGTTCCAAAGAGTTGTCGTGTGCTGTAGCCACTGTCCAATGAGCCATGTTACACTCTTTGTAACATAGTCTATAGACAACCTCCCACTGTCTGTTTGAAATCTACCTAGAGCAATCAGATATAGACAGTGGAAGGAAATTGGTAAAGAGAGAGACGAAGGTAGGATTTGATGGTAGAAATCGCATATTGCTGGTATGACCGTTCTTTGTAGAGGTCAATAGTGGTGATGGCGCAGAAGACAACTACTCGTGAAACTGGCATTCGAATCATGGGCGGAGGAACTGGGAAATTGTTGGTAGTGGAAGTCCATCAGCATCGATGGCCTAAGAGAATAATGGCTGAACTTCTAAAATAATCTTTTAAAGAAGAGAGGAAATCTTTTACAAAAAAAAAAAACATTCTCACAGAAGAGAAAGAAAAAAAAAAAAGAAGAAGAAGGTGAGGGGCAACCTTCACCAGCTCAAGCAGCTGGCTTTTGTTGAAAGGAAACCCTATAGATGAAGTGGATGGCAGCACTATTGAGAGGAAACCCTACTGATGCTATTGCACTATATGAGAAATTAGAAAACTGATATTGACCTAAATTGCACAATACAAGAAATTGGAAAACTGATATTGACCTAAAAAAAGAAAATAAAAATCCTGTGATGGATTTAATAGAAAGATGATTAATGGGCTTTCTTCACCGTGTTTTTGACGAAAACACTCCCTTTGATTTTTTTTGGGCCGGAATCCCTTTGATTTGTTGGATCAAATTTACTGAGTGAGAAAGGAATGTTGGGGCTGAGACACCTAGGTCCAGCCCGGACTAGATAGTTTCAGGTCTGGACCCAATTAGTATTTAATAGTTGATTCTCCACATGCATGAAAGTGGAGGACCTAATGCACCTAATAGTACCACTGGCTCTAAATTTAAATCGCTAATCAGCTTCATAACCCAAAACTGCAAATTAGTAATGGATGATTACAGTGGCAATGATTATTTAAATTTCATATATGATCTGAATTTTTAAGAGTTTTCAAATTCAATTCAATTTAATTTCAATCGAATCAATTTAATTCGATTCAACTAAAATTAATAAATGTCACAGGTTAACCTACTTTTAATAAATGGACTTGCATTAATTTAATGTTGTCAACTTGTTAGTTGTTATTATAGTGTCATTTATTATGATGTATATATTACTTGTGCTTAATTATGTTATGATGTTGGATTGATGTTATGGATTATATTATGATACCGTTGAATAAGAGTGATTTTTATTATTGAAAATGTTTATTTATATTGTTGAGATTTAAAAAATAAAAAAATTAAGGTTTTAACACATGAAAAAATTGACCATTCAATCTAATTTAATGAGTGAATTTGACTGATTTGATTCTATATAAAATGAGTAGATGAAATTTCTTTTCATTAAATTGAAACTCATCAATTGATCAAAGTAATCAAACTGAATCAATTCGATTAATACCTCTACTAGTTTGATTATTAAAGTCCCCACTTTGGGGAGCTTTGATTCGTGTGCTTAGTAAATTTTAAAATAACTAATCTTCTTTATATATTATATGGGAGGAATACCCTAAATAAAAAAAAGGATATGTGCATGTACATTTTAAATTAACATAATATGAAAATAATAAACTAACGCTATAAGAGCTTTTAAATTAGCCTGAGCCTTATAAATTTTTGGATAATAAATAAAAGAAACTTTAAACACGCCATTATTGACTCCATGCATGGTTTGCCTTTAAATTCTATTGTTCTGAAAAAACGTTTTGTTCAAAATGTAAGCAGAAAAAAAATATATAAAAAAGAATTACTGAAAGCTTATCTTTATCAATCCTCTGTTGGATAAAATCTAGAAACCAATAAGGGAAAAATCTGAGTCGTGTCTTTTCAGTAGACACTGTGTTTAAGGAAATTATTCCGCGACCACAGCAAGAACTCACTCCAGGATTAAACAGACTCCTCTGAGAAAATATTCTCAGGCCACAGAACAGCAGAAAATAAAAGACGTAACCCAGAAAGTGAGAGAGGGAGAGAAGAGATGATAAGAATGTTCTCTGATTAGGTGTGTGAAATGAGGGGGGGAAGCCCTCCTTTTATAGTCGCTGAGGCAGACAAAAAAGTTTATGAAAATTAAAATTCGGTTATGAAAATTAATGGACAGTTTCAAAAATTAATAGGCAGTTTCGAAAATTTAATAGAGAGTTTTTAAATATTTTAAATATATTTAAAATAAAGAAACATAAACCGCCAGCCCATAATTTTCTAACGTTAATCCAATTAATTTTTATAAGTGTAAAATTCGCCTCTGCTCAGGTAAGCTAAAAAATTAAGTTAAAAATTTATTTCTTCAGAGAAAAACTAAACCGGTCCGATTCATTGCACGCGCAGGGGTGTGGGCTTATGTGCGCGAGAGCCCACCTCTTCCCAAGCTCTTTATTAGCCTACTAACACATGTTAGTATATAAACTTTCTTCCCCTCCTTGCTCCAAGCAATATGGGACTTATAGATTTCTCTTTTGAAATATTAAGCTTTTATAAGGCTATTTTTACAACATCCTCGTGAACAGGCAAGGAACCTATATCAAAAAAATTAAAGAAACTTCTAAAAAGATAAAAAAAAAAAAAGGAAGAATAATTTTTTATCAGTGCTTTTTGCATAATTTTCCCACACAGCCCGTGTGGATGCTTTTAGTAACTTTAGTGGTTTGTTTTCTTGCAGGTGGTTATATACGTTAGTTTCAACATTAGAGTTAATCAAAATTTTTGTTAATCATTTCATAATGATTAGATGATTAACAATATATATATAGCTGTTTGAAAGTGATAAAACAAATTAATGAAAACATAAATTAATTTTAATACTAAAACCAATTATCTTAATATATAGACATATTATATATATATATACCAACACATGAAGGTGTGAATGGTTCAATATTTATGAAGATTTTAAATTTCAATTTTGTAAATAAAAAATTAATTAAAAGAATTTTATATTTGTATAATTCCACTAAACTCAAACTAAAAATAAAATTTTGAATACTAATAATTCAAACCCTTAAAGTATATATGTGGAATAAATGAAAATCAACTGACATATCACTTTATGTTCAACTCTCTTTGTCAAAATATCTTTTTTTTTTTTTCCTCCCTTTGATCTGATGCCTTCCATGGCTAACAAGAAAAGAAGGGTATAACAACTCAAAGCAACAAGGCCCCTTTTCCCTTTTTATCGTGCAACGATGAATATTGAATAGTCCTAAGTAAGGCAAAAATATCTCCTTGTGTTTTCTTTTTCAAAAACTTGGGGTTTGCATTATGTTGTGTTAATTTTATTCTATGCATATTTGTAAAATTTCTTAATATCTTCTTAAATTCTAGCGGCATTTTCTTTGTTGAACAAAATTAGTTGTCTTGTTATACATGACTAATTATGAAAGCTAATTTGTTCATATTTTCAAGAGAATAAGAATCTCTTATTTTAATTTAGACCATCCATCACGATATTAATTATAGGAGCAAATTTGCTTTTGTTTTCAAAGAAATAAAATCTCTTATTTTAATTTAGATCGTTGATTATCATGATCAACAATCTAATATTTTTTTTAAAAAAATTTTGAAATAACAGAAAGATTCATCTCTCCCTAACATATGTCTTCATTGATCAAGATAACAAGCAAATTTTTTTTGTTGGGAAAAAACACCTTTTCCCCTTGAAAAATACCTTGGCACAAAAAAATCAGAGAAATAATATGAAACAATACTCACAATCATAACACTAGAAAATAACGTGTAAACTCCAAAATCGGAGAAAAACCACAACCGTTGTCAATGACAACCAGAGAAAACACTATGTGTAAATTTTTACAACACACAGAAACTTCTCTTAAATACCCGGTATCCCATACCAGATACCAACTGATACCCAAATACACCCACACACTCTCAAGCATGTATTTAACTTACATCTCTCATTACTCTAAAACAAGAGTATAAAGAAAGAAAGAATTAAATACAAGCTAATGTGTCTTGTATTGGTACAAGAAATACAAGGAAGTAAAGCTTTTATATATAGCCTAGTTGCCAAGCTCTCCTTTGAAAATCCACCGATGTGGGACTTCCATCAAACCTCCTTCACCTTTGCAAGTTTTCTTCTTATGGGTCCCACTACTTTCAATCAATTTTTTCAACAAATCTCCACCTTAATTGAAAGTAATCACATCTGCTGATTCATTGTCTATACCGACAATCATAGTTCCAAGAACTACCATACTCCACCATGAAAGAGTATATCCATCTATAATTAACTAATTCTAAGAATTTCACCTCGGCACATGTCGAAAAATTCCTGCTGAAAAATTTATGGTGCAACTTCCAATGTTGGCTCTCATTGGAAGTTTTTCAGCCATCGACATCATCCCACTACACATCTTGCATCAATGCCAACCAATGCCCATGTGCAATTGTAGACTCGCTAGTAGCAACTCATCCTCTTTCATGGCAACGCGGACATGCCATGAGGATTCAAACTTCTCACTTTTCAGAGAAATTCCTCCCCCGCAATGAGAGAGACAGAGTTTGCATCTTCCTCGGAGCCTTTTGCCGAACCTGCTCCATCTGGACAATTTCTCCTTACATGTCTAGATTTTTCACATTTCCAACAAGTCACATTCTTACCCATATTCTTCTTCCCCTTACTCTCACTTCTAGCTACCGCCATTGAGTCTAACGAAGGTATAGAGTGACCCTCACATTTTAACCTTCTCTCTTCAGAAATAATTTTACTGGCAACTTCTTCGAAATTTAGAGTCTCCTTCCCATACATCAAAATGTGTTTCATGTTCTCATAGGAAGACGAAAGAGACCATATGAGCTTTAACACTTTATCTTCATCATCAACTTGGACTTCGACAGCCTCTAGTTCAGATACGATACCATTGAGAGCACTGAGATGATCTGATATTTTTGTACCTTCTTCCATATGAAGCGTATGAAATTGCTCCTTCAATAACAATCGATTTGAGATACCCTTCGCCTGATACAACCCTTCGAGCTTCTCCTAGAATTCTTTGGCTGTTGATATTCCTTGCACATTTGCAAGAACATTCTTGGACAAGCACAGACGAATTGCACTTGCCGCTCTCAAATCTAGTTCCTCCCAATCTTCATCGCTCATACTAGATCCACTCTTTTCAGAATCTTTACTGGAAACCTTCCTCTTCAACGCCTTGTATAACCCAGATTGTATCAGTACGTCCTTGACTTGTACTTGCCACAAGCCAAAATTGATCCTCCCATCAAATTTCTCTATGTCAAATCTCATCGCGCTGGAAAATTTTGACATTGCAACTATATACTGGAATAGTGAACACAACTGTAAATAGTACACCAGGTAAGTTCCTAGGAAAGAGAGGTTGGTCACAATAGACACCCTTAAGTACTTAGTTTTTCCTTAGCCAGAACTTTTCTAGACATGCACTTTCACAATACCACACTTCGTTCCAGTAACCCAGCAACCAAGAACAATCTTCAAGCAACCGGGAACAATTCTTTTCTGATTGTGGAAGATCAGATAAAGTTGCAACCACAAGAGCATACTAAGAATTTAACATCCCACCGAACCATAGGCTCTGATACCACTTGTTGGGAAAAAACACCTTTCCCCCTTAAAAAATACCTTGGCACAAATAAACCAGAGAAATAACATGAAACAATACTCACAATCATAACATTAGAAAATAACGTGGAAACTCCAAAATCGGAGAAAAACCACGACCGTTGTCAATGACAACCAGAGAAAACACTATGTGTAAATTTTTACAATACACAGAAACTTCTCTTAAATATCCGGTACCCCAAACTAGATACCAACTGATACCCAAATACACCCACACACTCTCAAGCATGTATTTAACTTACATCTCTCATTACTCTAGAACAAGAGTATAAAGAAAGAAAGAATTAAATACAAGCTAATGTGTTTTGTATTGGTACAATAAATATAAGGAAGTAAAGCTTCTATATATAGCCTAGTTGCCAAGCTCTCATTTGAAAACCCACCGATGTGGGACTTCCATCAAACCTCCTTCACTTTTACAAATTTTCTTCTTTTGGATCCCACCATTTTCAATCAATTTTTTCAACACTTTTACAAAGAGTCTCAATGCACAGCTTTTTTTTTTTTTTTTTATAAAATGATGACCTGTATGATTATTACCAAACCTCAATTTGGGTTGAAGGAATTCTGTTATATTTATTTTATATTATTTGTTCTTTTATATAGCTTTTGTGTATAAGGAGTATTGTTATTTTACAAAAGGTTGTACAGAAAGTTTAGTGCTTAGTTAGAAAATAGTTAAAGAAACTTAAGTTTTAGACAAACAAAAGTTTTAATAGAAGTAAGTTGAATTTGCTTCATGATAAATTAAGGTTTCTGTGGAATCAGTTTTACAAAATTTTAGTTTTAAACTCTAAACCAAACATCATTTAGTTGTTACAAAATTTTAATTTTAAAGATTTTCACTGATTTTTTAAAAGCTCTGCAAGTGATACATTCTTGGTTTCTTCTTGTTGATCTTGAACTCAGCATAATTTGTTCAGTCCGGTGAAAAAAAAAACAAAAAAACAAAAAACGTGCTGCCTGCTGTTGAGCAGACATATGTCATAAAGTTACGTCACGAAGGAAAAAAAAAAGGGACGTCATAACTCTCAGTTCATTTGATCCTTGTGCACGTTGCCAATCCACTGAGTTGATGAGCATAATTTGTTCATTGTATATAATCGTAAAGGTATTTTTTTGCTTTTTAATTTTTTTAAATTATATTATCTGACGAATGTGATGACAATTAAATTAAATTTAATAATTAGTATACTTTAAAAAAACATTGTAAAAAAATCATAATCATTAAATATAACATCCAACAATCATAATAAGACTACTAGAGTCTATTAGGTATAAAAAATTCAAGAGAAAATATGCCTCGCTCAAACTCGCTGACTAGTGTGAACGTAAAAATATTCTAACAACTTGCTATGGTGGTTTAGAGGAACGAATGAATCACGTGGAAAGCCAAAAGAATGATTATATAATTAGAAGTTAGGTACATTGAGTCTTTGCTTCTTCTTCTTTTTCCGCGAAACTATTAAAGACATAATCACTTACAAAGTAAAAATCATAGGAGTAATTAGTAAAGAGTATAACTTAATGCAAGTGATGGTAGGTACATTGAGTCTTTGCTTCTTCTTCTTTTTCCGCGAAACTATTAAAGACATAATCACTTACAAAGTAAAAATCATAGGAGTAATTAGTAAAGAGTATAACTTAATGCAAGTGATGGTAGGACTTGGATCAGTTCCAGTACTTATAAGATATTAGAATATCTAACTTATGTTTAACTATAATTTTAATCGTAATTAAAAATTAATCATAGTTAAAATTATATTTTTTATGTATTTGTAGTCATGATTTTAATTGTAACTAAAATAATTATGATTAAAATCATGACTAACAGTGCACTGGACAATTCTTAATCCACTCACGTGATTGGTAGGTATTAACTTGTCTTTGATAAAAAATAAAAATCAAATTTAAGTTATCTCTAGCTAATATCATAAGATGCGACATATTCGTGGGAAATTGAATTTTTAATAAAGTAATGAATTTTACTTTTAACAACATATTAATGTTGTTAAAACTTAAAACATTCATCTTTAAAATTAAAGTAACTTTTGTATTTCTGAATCATGATAAAAGATTCAAGTGACATCCTATTGTGTTCAAATTGAGATATCATTATTTTTTAGGTGTGCTCTAATAATAAAAAGTGGAGACAAACCATTGACGTTGAAACCTTTGCCTTATGCAGACGCTAGTATATATGATTTTTTTAAAGTCTTTTAGTATTAATCTCCACATCATATTATCATATAGATAAAATAAAATATTGTAATATAAAAAATAAAAATAAAAATATAATTAAATAAGAGAGTGGAAAGAATAATTTGTCATTACCTTTATATTTTATTAAAAATATAATAAAATTATTATATTTTATTATACATATTTATATACATACAAATATATATATAAATACTTACTATATTGTTTGTTTTTCTTAATAAATGGCTTCATTTATTTTTTGGGTACGGAAATGACTTTCATTGTTTAAGAAAAACAGAAAAAGAAAGAGAATTCAAGATGTAAAAAATGTTGACCACGTTTATCAGATCATTTAAGTGGTGTTTATTAGTTATTATACAAGTGTTTATATATAAATTATTTTTATAATTAAATAAAAATTTATGTACATAAGTTATTTTTATTTTATTTTTATAATTTATTTTAAAAAATTTATAAAAATAAGTTAAAAAATTTATTATAAGTTATTTTTATAAATTCTTTTAAATATATATATATAAATACTTATATTATAAAATAAATTAAATATATTCAAAATAAACTCTGCCGACTTAGAGGCAAGATGCAATAACGATAAGTGCTGTCATTTCTACCGCTCGCTGTTTCCATGTAGGTACTCAGAGATGACAAGGACAGTGAAAAAGACTTCTGAAAACAGGAACAAGGCTGAGCGGCCCAACACCGTCGGATGCTGGCCGCCCGATGGACTCCACCTGTTTGCTAGCAGGAGATCAAGTTGCAAACAAGAAACACTAGCGTAGGTTGTCTTTTTCGTCTTGTTCTGATGACCTCACCAGTGTAGAACTACTATTGGGACGATATGGCAAAGCCCTTAAGCATGAGTTCCTTCCCTTCAACCATTTCGATTGATGGTTCTTCAAGCTAAGTAAATAAAAACAAATGGGGATTTCTCACTGGTTCATGCTTCAAATCTCTCTACTGATAATGTTCCTTGACATATGAGTTTGAGTTACGCTTTATATTTTATTGTGTTTCTATTGTCGTCTTCGAATCAGAAAATTAAAACTTATTAGCTGATGCAACTGTAAGTTTCAGTTTCGTGAACCAGCAAACTCCATAATAATAAACATCAACGACAGAATTTAGTTTGACGAAGACAATTCTGAGATAGATTGTGTAAAACGAGAAATTTGGCCATCCATAATGCAACATTATTCTATTGTAGTGACAATTTTATTGACAATCAGATTTGTTTGGAATACGGTGTTCCAACTGGGTTAATTCGCAGTATAAAAAAGAATACATGAGAATGGGGTGATCCAGGAAAAAGGAATCAGGTCCTTTATTTGTCGTTACTAAAGAGGTAAAGATGAAAACCCCACATGGGTCCCATACATTAATCTCTCTCTGTCTGCCTCTCCCCCTACTCTTTTCATTCTTTATTTGATTCCTTAACCCTTGTGAAGTAAACTAAGGGGGCAAATGTGAAATAAGTTAACGGGAGACCTATCACAATTATTCAACACTCAACCAGGAAGGCTTCCTTGCAATTACATGAAACAGCAAGTCTTTTCAGATCCACAGACTTCCTTCGTAAGTGTCTTTAAATAAAACCCTGTGCTGCTGTTTATTAACACATGCCAACTGTGTGTATATTTCGATCTATGCTGCTGAAAAATCATGGGTTTCTGTCCTGAAAAAGTCATGGAAATGTTCTGCGTGAAGACCAAAGAGAAGAATGGTCAGAAGTTGGAGGGGAGCTGCACGAAGATCAGAGGGAAAGTGGTTCTGAGGAAGAAAGGAGTGTTGGATTTCCATGACATCAAAGCCTCCATTCTTGATAGGGTTCATGAGTTGTTAGGCAAGGGTGTCTCCCTCCAGCTCATTAGTGCTGTTCATACTGACCCCGGTGAGGTCACCCTCTCTTTCTCTATCTTTCTCACAGTTGGACATCCTTATACGCATCAAACTTTGGTTCATCATGTGAAGAGTGAACAAAAAGCAAAGGGTCTGAATCAAATATGGCACTCTTCCCTCAATTGAAACTTCATCATAATAGTCAACTGCAGAAGAAAAGAACATAAGAAAACATCAGTTCTTCTTCTACGTCATTTTCTCACTCACATTCATTCATCTAGGAACAGAGAGAGAATCATACTGCATTTAAGAATTTCTATTCATAGAGCCAGGAACTAATTTTTTGGTTTTTGCATGTTACAAGAAAATGGATTGCGAGGGAAGCTGGGAAAGACGACATACTTGGAGAATTGGATTTCAACCCTTTCCTCAGTGACAACAGCAGCTGACGCAGAATTCTCAGTCACAATTGACTGGGACGAAAGCATGGGAGTTCCTGGGGCCTTCATAATTCGAAATCATCACCACAGCCAATTTTACCTCAAAACAGTCACCTTGGAGCACATTCCAGGGCACGGTCCAGTACATTTTGTCTGCAATTCCTGGGTTTATCCAGCTCATAGATACAAGTATAATCGGTTGTTCTTCACAAATAAGGTAATCTCTTGCAGTATCGCTTTAAAGGTTCTCATAGAGTTTGCTATTGGTCAAATGCTATGTAGAGTATACGGATGTATTCAGGCAGCCGTGGTGCTTATGTTCAGATCAGGAAATATAAAAGGTTTAGAACCAGAATGAAAACTTTATGAATATGTTATACTTCACGTGGGCCACTGACACAGTTTATCTCATAATTCTTTCTTTTCAATATGATGTTTGCTTTTCTACGGGGAAGTTAAAGTTAAAGTTAAGTTCTTGTTCCGCCAGCAAGGACATCACTAGCCTGACCACTTTCTTCATGGACTGAATTTTCAATGTGTTTGACATTGTGATTCTTGATGGTTCTCTTCATCTTCTGGACCGAAGTTTTATTATCTAGGTTGTAGTTACAAGACAACTGTATAAATAAATAAATAAATAAAATAATCATACTTATAAAAAAAGGCATAATAAAGTTACCAGAAACCCAATAAATAAGAACAAAGTGATCATATTTAACGATGTCTTTTGCAATTTTACGTTTTCTGATCTTGTAAAGCTTTGGGGTGTAGACCTATCTTCCGTGTCAAACACCTGAGCCCCTCCGCAAGTTCAGGGAAGAAGAACTAGCAAGTCTACGTGGAAATGGATCAGGGGAGCTTAAAAAGTGGGACAGAGTCTATGACTATGCCTACTACAATGATTTGGGAAGCCCTGACAAGGGCCCAGAATATGCACGCCCTGTTCTGGGAGGATCAAAGGAGCATCCATATCCCCGCAGAGGAAGAACTGGTCGAAAACCCACTAAAAAAGGTTTGTCGTAAGCTTGCAGTACAAGAATGTACAAAATACCCATTGAAATTTATGAATATATGACAGCATTCATATAAAGAAATAAAATTTCAATCAGAAATCTAACTGTATCGTGGTTGCAGACCCCAAAAGTGAGAAAAGATTGCCTCTTCTGAGCCTAGACATTTATGTTCCAAGAGATGAACGGTTTGGGCACGTCAAGTTTTCAGATTTTCTAGCCTATGCTCTGAAATCCCTTGGTCAGGTACTGATTCCAGAAATCAGGTCTCTATTTGACAAAACTTTCAATGAGTTTGATACCTTTGAAGATGTTCTTAATCTTTATGACGGGGGTGTCAAACTGCCAAATGGACCTACACTTTGTAAAATAAGGGAACGCATTCCTTGGGAGTTGCTGAGAGAACTTGCTCGAAATGATGGGGAACGATTCCTCAAATTCCCAGTGCCTGACGTGATCAAAGGTAAACTTTTTGACGTTTCACTTGGATTGCGTGGACTCAATCATGATTTTAACTTGTTATGTTATGAGCGCAGAAAATAGGACTGCATGGAGGACAGATGAGGAGTTTGCAAGAGAAATGCTGGCTGGGGTTAACCCTGTCATCATCTGCCGCCTCCAAGTAATATACAAAATAATGTTAATTTACAAGTTAATTAATGTTTCATTGCTTTTTCATTTCAGCAAGAAACCTGAACCTGAATGTTGTTCCCAGGAATTTCCCCCCGTTAGCAAGCTAAACCCAGAAGTATATGGTAATCAGAATAGCTCCATCACAGCAGAGCACATAGAGCAGAATTTGGAAGGTTTCACGATTCAAGAGGTAATAATCTCAGGCTTCACTTGTTCCTTGGACATAATTAAACGAAAATGAAACCCAACCCTTATTAATGTACGCAATATTCAGTCAACATGTCTATCCTTTTCTTACAGGCACTTGAAAAGAACAGGCTATATATATTAGATCATCATGATGCATTGATGCCATACCTGAGTCGAATAAACTCTACAGAGACAAAGACCTATGCCACCAGAACACTCCTGTTTCTGAAAGATGATGGTACGTTGAAGCCACTGGCCATTGAATTAAGCTTACCCCATCCACAGGGGGATCATCACGGTGCTGTCAGCAAAGTTTTTTCTCCAGCACAGGAAGGTGTTGCAGCTTCAGTGTGGCAGTTGGCCAAAGCTTATGCTGCTGTGAATGATTCTGGATACCATCAACTTGTTAGTCACTGGTATGATGTCAAGATTACCAACCTTGACGGTAGCAGACTATGCAGTCTGTTGAAATTTAGTTCTATTTCTGACCTAAAATAAATAACTAGAAAGCTCTAATTCAACTGCAGGTTATATACACATGCAGTAATTGAGCCATTTATAATAGCAACGAACAGGCAGTTGAGTGTGTTGCACCCAATATATAAGCTCTTGCAACCCCACTTCAGGGACACAATGAATATAAATGCCCTAGCTCGGCAAATCCTCATCAATGCTGGAGGGGTACTTGAAAAAACAGTTTTTCCAGGTAAATTTGCCATGGAACTTTCAAGCGTTGTTTACAAAAGCTGGGTATTTACTGAACAGGCGCTACCTGCTGATCTGCTATTGAGGTGAGTGAAGAAGGTTCAATGAAAGAATGAATTTGGTATATGCTCAGTGATGTGTCAACAAATTGTAATTCTCTTCTTCTGCATTTCAGAGGAATGGCAGTTCCAGATCCAAGCTGTCCTCATGGACTCAGACTTCTGATAGAGGATTACCCATTTGCTGTTGATGGACTAGAAATCTGGGCTGCGATTGAGACTTGGGTAAATGAATATTGTTCCTTTTATTACCCATCTGACGACTTAGTCGAGAGTGACTCAGAACTCCAGCTATGGTGGAAAGAAGTCCGCAACGAGGGTCATGGCGATCTCAAAGATAAACCATGGTGGCCAGAGATGAGAACAAGATCTGAGCTCATTCAATCATGCACCATTATCATCTGGGTGGCCTCTGCCCTCCACGCAGCAGTCAATTTTGGGCAATACCCTTATGCTGGATACCTCCCTAATCGTCCAACTGTAAGTCGCAGGTTCATGCCTGAGCCAGGCACCCCAGAGTACGTAGAGCTCGAGTCAAATCCTGAGTTAGCATTCCTGAAAACAATCACAGCCCAGTTCCAAACACTCCTTGGCATATCATTGATAGAAATTTTGTCCAGGCATTCAACTGATGAGGTGTACCTCGGGCAGAGAGATAGTCCTGGCTGGACTTCAGATGCTGAACCACTGGCAGCATTCCAAAGATTTGGACAGAGATTGATAGAAATTGAGAACAGAATTATTAAAATGAACAAAGAAACGAGATGGAAAAACAGAGTTGGACCAGTGAAGGTGCCTTATACGCTGCTTTATCCCAACACCTCAGATTATTCTGGGAAGGGTGGGCTTACTGGGAAGGGAATCCCCAACAGCATCTCAATCTAAAAGCGCAGTTTTTAATTTCCCCATCGCCTTAGACATGATTTTGTAGATTGATTGTTCCCTATTTCAGCTGTAAAGGCAGGTATCTGGGTGTAAAAAGTTACGACATTTTGAGTGTCTACTGCTCAAAGACGATAATTATACATACTAATCTTATAGTACGTCTTTCTGAAATAACAGAGAAACGTGTTTTCAAACTTTACAGTTGGTACTGCCACATTTTAATGTCTTGTTTCGAGACATCGAACATTCGCTACTGATCCAAGATGTATTGGGACTCTGGGCATGGAAAAATAACACATAGACCATGCAAACACAATCAACACGAAGCATTCCCAGAATTAGCAAACCCAATAACAGAGCCTGATTAGCCGAGATAGGGCGGGGGAGATTAAGAGCTAACCCGTAGTGTGCCGCTAATTAAATATGAGAAGATCGAAGTTTTTAATGCACTTCGTCTCCAAGACTCTCCTTTCGCGCGCGCAGGCTCTCTCTCTCTTAGCGTCCGGAGCCTCTGCTTTTCTGTACCGACAGGCAGAGTACTTGTCCGGTGCTGGCGGTTCAGCAATCTTTCTTTTTTTTTTTTTAATATAGTGAAACCTTTTTTTTGTTGAAACGCATCGTTTTGTTTTGTTTTTCTTAATTTAACAATACAAAATGTACCGTTTCAATGAGTTGGGGTTTTTTTTTACTTTTTTTTTTTCTCACAGCACCTTAACCAATGTAATGTTCAGGGACCTATGTGAAAGGTGAAATTGCAGAAAAGCCTAGCACCCTCATCTTTTCTTTCACATAGACCCCTAGCCAGTATTTGCTTTAGCCTTGAGCACCATCTTTATTTTTCCCACCATTGTTGCAAAGTATACCCTTATCATCGCCATTGTCGTCTTCTCTCCATCATCATTGTCGTGGCTAAATCCTTGTTCTCTCTATTGTCCATCGTTCGCCACCCTCAAATACACAGATAGACTTGCTGTAGTTTCAGTAGTTTGCCTGTCCGCCACCCTTGTCGTCGTCCCCTGTATTTTGCTTTGTTTTAAAACCTTATTTCATTGCTTTTTTTTTATTTGCTATAGCTTTTATTTCTATTATTTGCTGTATCTTTTATTTGTTGTTGTGTTTTATGTTATGTGTAATACTGTTTCATTGCAAAGATTGATGTGAGAAATGAAGAATTTCAAAAAGAATATTTTAAATTATTGTAAAAATAATTTTAAAAAAATAATTTAATTATTTTCATATTTATCTGAACATGATGAGATTACATCAGTTATATTTTGATAAGGTTTGTTTTTAGAATATTTGATTATGTCAAATTAATTATTTGTTTAAATTAATTTATTAATATTATTTGTAACTGACCACACCCCATAATTATCATGTGAGTTTATTATTATCCTTTTGAATTTAATTATAACATTAATTATCTCTTCTGTAGGATATTTAATCCTCCACATATTGTTTCTAGGTTTTATAACTTAGACCATATTTGGAAGAGCTTATTTACAATTTATCTAATCACATAAGTATTTTTAGAGAAACATATAAGTGTTTAGGAGAGCTTTTGAAAATAGCTTATAGACCTTATTTGGATAAACAACTTATTTAAGTGCTTATAGAATAAGCAATTGTCATATAAGTGCTTATATATAAGTTGTTTTTATAATTAAAGAGTTTATGAAAGTAAACTTCACATAAGCTATTCTGGAGAGATTATAAAAATAAGTTGAAAATAACTTATTGGCATGCCATAAGCTTTTATAAGCCCTCCCAAATATGTGCATAAGCGCTTATACCATAAGATAAGCCAAATAAGCTCAAAATAAGCTCTTTCAAACAAGCCCATAATCCCATAATAAGCCCATTTTAGCTTATTTTAGTAAGCTCCATGTAGAAGCTTATCAAAGTAAGCCCAAAAGAGCTTATGCGGAGACAAGAGAACGGTCATGCAGATGACAAAACTATCCTTGTAAACTTCTGAAAATTACACCCCAAGTCCATCGTTCTCTCTGTACCGTCACTGCCTCCCCGTTTCCACTCTAACCCTTTAACGGCTCTTTCCTTTGCTCAATCCATCACTCTGTCGTCTCTCTGCCTCTCTTGGTCAATCAGTGAGTTCTCCACTTCTCCATCCTTCTCCTTCATACTTCGTTTCTTCCTTCTTCTCATCTCCGAAATTTCTTTTTTCTTGGGCAATTTCTAGTCCATACCAGAAAAATTTCTGATTTGGAAGACCAGAAATTTTTGGTATGAGCTAGAAAACCAACTAGATCTGGTTAGTTTTCTAGTTCAAACTAGAAAAAAAATTTCTGGTGTAAACCAGAAATTGCTTAGGCGATGATGTGCTTGGTTCAGTGCTTTGATTATTGGGACAAATTTCAGTGCTTTGATTATTGGGACAAATTTTTGAAAAATTTCTGGTTTTTATAAAGGGAACAAATTCTGTTTTTGTTTTGCTGTAATGGGCAACGAGTTGAAGGGAAAGGCAAAGAGAACATTTCAATATATTGCTTGGTTCAGTGCTTTGACTATTGGGACTGAAATATGAGCAAGATATTTCTGTCTATTCTGGATGGAACAATATTATGTACTATTAGCATTAGATATTACCCAATTGTTAATTTTGCTTTACCCGCCAAAGGCAATAGTAGAGACTAATTCGTAGTATAAAAGGAGAAACTGAGAAGAAAGATACAAAGATGCAAGTTTTATGGTGCATTGTAAATGTATTTATTCGTAGTTAAACGTCTATTTGGCCTTTTTATTGTCCCCCAATAGATGGCCAAAGTATACTATATGAAGATAAAATTCAATGTTACAACAATTGTTGAAGCAACAAATCAATGATTTGTAAATTTGTAATGTAGGAAACAATGGCATAGAAGTAGAATAAATTGAATTTTCTGCTCTGCTTTTGATTTAAGTTGATTATGCCAAATATATAAGTAGTTGTTTATGAGTTTGTATGACTAAAATGATTCTTTTTAGTTGTGCGTTGTGGATGGTCTGCTTATTCTTCCATGCAATTTACTTTGATGTAATTTTTTGATATTTGTTTCTGATTTAGAAATACCTAATCTTGGTGTTTGGCACAGGTCTCAGTTATGTAAGATTCTAATTGATTGTGAAACTAATGTGGGAAGGTGTTCACCTTGTGTTCTTTACTTACTATGAAGTTGATCTTCTAGCCTAATATTTCTCTTTAAGGTTAATAAACACAAGACGACACCATTTTATCTTCTTTAATGGCCAAATATTAATAAATTGCTAAATTTGTTAACAATTTATAATGTGTCAGTAGCAAGTAGAAAAAATTTCTTTATTCAAGGAATTTTTAAAATGATCAAAGCACTGAACCCATGGGCTGAATTGTGTGTCTTGTTTTATATATATTGTCTAGGCTGCTACTTGCATTTTTTGTTTTTCACAAATCTTTTTTTTTCCTCTCTGACTACCCAGCCAAGAGTACTACTTTAAGGAAGACAAAATCTCAAATTTTTACAAATAGCTTTGTAAGTATAATCTCATCATTGTATTTGTCTAGATCATATGGCTGTCATTTGTTACTAATCTTTGAAAAAATATGTTTTAGTATAGGCCCCCTATAAAACTACTAGGTATCATCTCCCTCATTTTAGATTAGGGCCTAGAGCTAGGGGAAGAAATGAATTGTTTAATTACTTACACTCTAGTCTTTGAAGCTCTATTGAATGATCATTTGGGTGTTGCAAAGCTAGATGGAAGATATTAGGCAATATGCCTTCTTTCCCATTGAAGACTATGACTCAGATTATTGTTGCTTGTATGGCTTTGCACAATTTCATAAGAAGGAATGATACATGTGATGAAGAATTTCTGTTATTTAATGATGATGTTGAATTAGACTGCGATGCTGCTAAGGCAGATTAAAATATGCTTGAAGATGTCACATGGGAGGAACCAAATCAAGAAAGTATTAGGCAAATGGAGCTAGCAAGAGACAATATTAGAGACCAGATGCCCACAACTATCTAGCCTTAATTTTATGTTTTTATAATGCTTTAAAAATTATGAATTATTAGCTTTTTTGTAAAGTTCCTGGTACATCATATTCCACTTCATGCAAATTTGCGCAACTATTGGAGACTGAAATGTTAGACAAGACAACTATAACTTTAATGTCAATTAAACTATTTTATTTTTGGTATACCCCTTCGTGTTTATATTCACTACATCTAAATTAATATTTTGTTGAATCTTTTCAATTAAATATTTGTTGAATTTTTTTTAGTTAGAATTGATATTAAAATTTTAAAACTCCAATGATAGAATTCATAATTTAAATTAATTATTTTTTTAATTTTTTAAAAATTATGTAAGTATTTATTTATCCAAACACTTTAATTTTGTAAGTGCTTATAATAGGCTTTTTAGTAATTTCAGTTGTTATAAGTGCTTATGTAGCAATGCATCTAAATACTTTAAAATACTACATAAACACTTTTCAAATTATGTATCCAAACACAAATAGCTTATTGAATTAAGTACTTATAACATAAGCGCTTATCATATAAGCGGTTATGACATAAATGCTTAATTAATCTGTCTTCCCAAATGGGGCTTAATCTTTTATACTGGGTTACTCAATTTTGCTCTGTCTCTCTGTTGTTCTGTTACCAGGAATTTCATCTAGATGAGCCTGTTTTATCCTAGGGAAAAGTTTGTCAAAGCGAAATCTTTCCTTAATGGCAAGTGTTCTTATAACAGGACTCAGGCTAAATTTATTTACTATCAATTTTTCTCAATTTTCCAACAATCTTAAGGAAAGATATACACAATGCAACCCAGGAAAATTGAGGACATATTAAACCTTGTTTATAAGAGATTCAGAGAACTCAGAAACAAAAAAATTGAGGATAGATTGCCGTAAAAGGAAACTAGAAAGGGGATGAGTGGCGTGATGAAAAAGGGGCTTGGTGAAAATAGAAAGTAGTAGCTTACCTTCTCTTGACGCAGTGGCACTTGCTGGAGCGGAGGCGTGGTTGGAGTAGTCCCAGTGGTCATGGGATTTTTTCTTAACCAGTCCCCATTGATAGAGGTGGCTTTCCATCGAAGACTGTCGGTGTTGCTGGAGTCAAGAAGATCTACGATCCTTGTTTTCCATTCGAAATGCTGCCGTATTCAATGATGGCAGACGACATAAACGAAGAGTTCCATGACACACTGAAGGTCGCCTGTGGAGTTGACTTGCTGTGTGGAATTGATGCGTCCTTATCACTCTGCCACTACTTTTGCATTGCTCAGTTCCATGCTCTCTGTTTCTCGTCGGTCATACGGTTGGAATCTTGAAGGTATTCGTTCTTTCTCTTTGTGGCAAGCTTTGATATTCATAAGCTTCTCGGGTATGTGATGGGATATATTGTAGATGATATTGTGGTCATTACTTAATTGTCTGATTAGATTGAAGGGACTAAATTGGTGCCTGAATACTTGGTTTATCTATTCATTGAATCCATTAATTCATATAATGTGTCGATACCCTAAAGGTATCTTTTATTTTAACCAAAACTCAGGCCTAATGTTGCATAACGACCATTGCTAAATATGGTTAAACTTGATCAAATCATTAGAAATTTGTTTGCTTCCGTGCTAAATAAAATTTGCTTCCCAAGTGAAGGGTGAATCTATGGTTTGAGGCTATGATTTGTGATCTTGATTTGATTAGTTAATAATATGCTTAATGCATGAGCTTCCAATAACTAAGAAATTTAATTCCTTATACTCTAGATCATGGTTATTGATCAATGTTAATCCCTGATGCTGAGTATGATTATGTCATTAGGATATTTTTGGTTCAAAAATTTATCTTTAATAAAATTCATTTGTGATTCCAAAACTTTTACTTTGATTTGTTTTTAATTTTCAAATCAGTTAGTTACTAATCTTGATTTTTTAAAGTGACTTTATTGTAATGGTTTGAGGCTTAGGTACATATTGTTGAGCTGATCAATATATTTGAGGTTTAGAAATCTATGATGTGCAAGCTATGTGAAATCTAATTTATGCTTTGGGAAAATGCCTATATATATATATTTGTGAAATATTTTAGAAAATATATGTATAAATAAACATTTGAGTTTTGAGAAATTTCAAAAATATGTAAATTGTGATTTTAATGTGATATCTTAAAGATTGTAAATGTAATAACCACTAATTTTAGGGTCACGTGATTGGCTGTATTACGGTTTTTATAATAAAAATTTTCATTATTTTAATTTATTCTTTTTGAATGTTATTTATGGAAATGGAGATAAATAACTGGACTAGGTATTTTATTGCATATGATATTTTTAAGATTTGAGGAAAGACTAGAGGAAGAAGAGATTTCATGAAAATAGTGTTAGGGGATGGGGAATTGAGAGAAAACAATCATGAGGCATAGAGGGAGTTGGGTACCTACGGGGTACAGAGAGAGACTAAATTGAAATGAAAAACTAGGGTGACACCTAAAGTGCGAGAAATACTCAAATTGGAGAAATTATGAATTTGCCACTACTGAGGTTACTTAGGAGTTGCTTAGGGGTAAAGTAGTAATTTTACCTTGGGCGAGTATATATATAGGTGGCCCCACCTCTTTTTTTATTTTTATTTTCTCACCATTTTCTCTCTCTCATTCTCTCTTCTCCCTTTCTCTCTTCCTTCTATCTACCTTTCCAGCCAATCCTCCAATAAACTCCGGTGAATTATTCTTCGGTGGTGGGGTGAGTCATCAGTTGCCAAGTAACATAGGGAAAGCAAGGAATCGAGGTAAGAATTCTGATTTCTCGAATTTTTTCCTATTTTTTAGTTTTAAGGCTATTTTGGATAAAATTGATATTGTGGCTTCATTTGTCGGTTAAAATTGGGGATTTTTGTATTTAAATACTCCTTAGACACCAACGATGAGAACTCATGAAAAACGACGAAGATCTGGCCATATCTAACTAAAAATTGAGGCCAAATCACGTGAGTCACGATTGTGGCGCCCAAGTGCCACACTTCAGAAGGGGAAAAGGGAGAAAAGGGCTTGGTACCCAGGTGCCAAGTGTATGTGTAGCGCCTAGGCGTAGCCATACTAAGGTTCTTGGTTCATTTTCATATGGCCATAACTCTTTTGTCTGGACTCTGTTTTTAACAAACTTTATATCATTGGAAAGCCCTTTCTAATGGTATAAGTTTTATTTGAAAATTATTTACTGAGTAAGAGTTATGATCAAATGAGTGACCAAAGGTCAGAATTAGTAGTGAGGATTTTTCTCGTTTTATTTAATTATTGATTTTGGTTGGTTCTAGGTAAGTTGAGAGTGTCATTGGCTTCGTTTCCTTGGATTTCTTATACGGTAAACTTTATCGGCATCAAGGTGAGTGGGTGATCTTACTATTTGAGTTTTTTCTTAAATTTTTCAAGTACAATATAAATCCCATTCACACTATAATTGGATTTATATGTATTAAATTCCTTAATTAGTTATGTCAACTAATTAATGGAATATTGATTTTGATTTGTGGGATTGTTATGTGGAATATGTATGGGATTAGTGGACTAATTGTTGGTTGTGGTATGTGAAATGTATTGCATATTATTGTTTGCATATTCATACCATGAGAGGGAACCAGCTAGTAACTCAAGGATGTAGATATTCCTTTGGTGAACGTCAGAGAGTGGGAACAGAGGGTGGACCTCTGAAAAGAATGGGAACAGAGGGGTAGACCTCTGAAATAAATCCATTGAAAAATAACAGTTCGAGGGAGAAATTTTGGACTAAGTCTCAATGTGGTAAGTGCTGGAGAATGTGTAAATATATTGCATATGATTGTTGCATAATGTATTTTAGTGTGAATGTTTACTTATGTTTTTATGTGTTTGAAAATTGTTTTACGAATTGTTTTGTGAGATTGGAGCCTCGTATAGAGGCTGTGGGTTTTGGTTAAGCAGTATGGTACGTTTTATATATATTCTTTCATATTGATACATGCTCATGGTATGCACTCTGATTATGGTAGTGATGCTAGTATTTATATGTAATACCCTAATAATTTTTATGAATATTTAAAGTTTATTTTGAAATTTATTGAAAAATTTAATTACGTGAAAAATATTCTTTTTGAATTAGTAAAGGAAATTTGAGAATAGAAATTTCAAAATTTTCATTTGGGGAATTTTTACAAATTTTCAAGGATCCAAGTGAACAAATCTTATAAACTAGAGTGGCTAAGAGCAATTTTAACTAAGAAAAAAATCCTAAGGTCTAGAGATAGACACTTGTACGCCTCCTTTTTCATTAGATAGAAAGCCAAGTTTAAACTCACGGATTCTTCTTAGTGTAAGATAGGACATAAAAAAAAAGAAGGAAAGAAAGGAAAGAGAGAAAGTGGGAGATCGAAAGGAAAAATGGGAGAGAGAAAAAGTGATCCTTCTTTCTTCTTCCTTATCTTTTCCTTTAATTTTCCTTGCTGCTCCACCATGTAACAGAGCTACGAAGACAAAGGTATTGGGTGGTAGGAATTCGAATTCATGATCCCCTCTTATGAAACTTTTGGTTGAGTTTTCTTTCGAATATGATTTCCTTGGTGATGTTGGGTAATTTTATTTTGGGTTGCTTTTGAGTTTTAATAGATGAATTTAAGTATGGGTGTTAATCTAAAACATTTCTACATGTTAGATAATAATTATGGAACAAAAAATTTGGAGAAAACTAAGGGAAATTCATAGAATTCGGATATTTGAAAAAGTTAGCGTTCTTAATAAAAATTTGATGATTGAGGCTTGAATTGTTAGTTTAAATTAGGGTTTTGGTGTCAAAACAATTCTTAAATATCAAGGATGAAAACCAATGGAAGAAATAAAAAAAAATGGTGTGTTTGGACGTGATTTTGGGATTTTTGGATTAGAAATATGAAGAACGTTACTGTTCATTTTAGAAATTTTCCAGAAAACACTATTCATTGAGAAAAACTTTCTAGATTTTCGTGGTTACTATAGCATTGATTCGGTCAACATACTGTAGCATTGACTTTGGTCAAAGTTACTGTAATTGCGTTGACAGTTGACAGTTGACAGTTACTGTAGCATCAATTTTAAAATATTCATAACTTTTTCATTCGGACTCCATTTTTAGCAAATAAGATATCTTCGGAAAGCTCTTTGAGTCTAGTTTCTAATGTACAAGTTTCATTTGAAAATTATTTATCATTCGAGAGTTATGTTCAGAGGAGTGATCAAAGGTCAAAATTGTATTAAGAAATTTTCCTATTTTGTGACCTTAATATGTTTTTGGCATGATTATCTTATAGGGATGGATTCTTTTATGCATCTTCCACATATTTTGGAATGTTGTGATTAGTTTGGATATAGAGAAAATTACCTTCCATCATCTTACACTTCTTCGAGGAAGGTTCAAGGTAAAATTGGATAAATATCAAGGTGAAAGATCATATCTTACCTTGTTTGCTTATTTTATGTATATATATTAAAAGTGTACTATAAACACACACACACACACACACACACACACACACACACACACACACACACACACACACACACACACATATATGTGTGTGTGACATGAAATTAATGCATTCATGTTATGCATTGAAATGTGTAAATGTGAAACTATTATGACTTCATCTAGAAATTTATATGCATGAAAGTACTTTTATAAAGTTAGGATGTATAGTGATGAATATTTTGAACTTTTCTTGAAATGGGATGCATATGATTTTTTATGTTTGTGTATTGTGATTGTGTTTGATCTTGAAAGAAATGGAAATGGAGTTTATGGAGATGAAATAAGAGTGAATTACAGATTTGTTCCTTTAAGGACATGGATGAAATAAGGGTGGAATGAAATCACTATGACTACGTGGTATTAAATATGATATTCGTCCCTTTATAGGTGGGGTGAAATAAAGTTGGATTATAGATTCGTCCCTTTAAGGGCGGGGGTGAAATAAGGGAGGATACGGTGGGGCCGTGGGGCAATGACCACATTATGTGGATGGGACCCGAAAAAGCTTGGAAATTTAAATTGGAATTATGTGAATTGTTTGAAATGCGATTTGACTTGATCTAGAATGTGTCTGTTAATGATTGAAAGGTATTTAACTGTGTGTTTTGATAAATATTTTGTACACTAAAATTTAGATGATTGTACTATCAGATCAAATATGTATATCTGCATGTATATATATATATATATATATCTATATTGTGTGTGAATGTGGTATGATTCTCTCAAGTAGAAGCTGTCTTTAGTTTCAGGTATGGAGAACTTCCTAGTTCGATGACGTTTATGCCAAGATTACCTTTCCATTGGTTCAGGGTAAATATATAATGTTTGGGTTTTTTCTAAGTTGTATAAATCTAGAAAAGCTCTGTAATCAGGTAGGTTAGTTTTGCGATGTAATGTGTACGACTGTAGCATGTATGAGAAACTCAATTTAGCCATATTTTCTATTTTTTTATGAGAAGAGAAATAGTTCACCTATTTTAATTCTTAAATCATACAATTTAAATTAATTACATTTAAAATAATGACTAAAATAAGAATTAATATTGTGCTTAGGAAAAAAATAGGCTTATGGAGGTGAGGTACCTTCCGTGCCGGTCACGTGCTTAGATTTTGGGGCGTGACATTGTACTTATGCTTTGTTTTATTGCATAGTCACATGCTCACTAAGTTTTGATAAACTCAGACACTCTATTGTTATCTTTTTCAGATTTAGCAACTGAGGAGGATGAGAAATTGTTGGAGATTAGCAGCTTATGGAGAAATACTCCATTTTGAAGAATAGTTCTTTATGAACCAATTTTTGGGCTATATGCCTCATAGAATGCTTTGTAATCCTATTGACCACCTAGGTTCTGTGATGTTTTAGAAATTTTATTAATTTGGCTGTAATTTGCTTTGTAAATTATGTAATTTACAATTTACATAGTTGTGGATATTAAGACTGTTTAGGAAAATTATAGGCTACCACTGAGGTACACCCTAATTTGTATGTTAAGTCATGTGCTCATTTTTTAGGGCATTACAGAATGGCATCAGAGGAAAAGTTTGTTAAGTCTTCTATAGATTACAGAGTAATACGTTCTTTATGGGTCTTTCCCTATTATCGTGAACTACGCAGCATGACCATGGGTTTAGGTTCCATAAAAGGCATTGTAGGATGTTGATTTTTTTTTATGACTTACTCCTCGGTAGAGTGAGTCGAAAATAATTTTCTTAACATAAGAAGTGTTTGTTCTTATGGGCAGGTTTTTGGCTTTGGATGAAAGAGAAATCATCATAACTAGGAGCTCATGAGCTCACTTAGATGTAGCATTGCTACATTACCACTAAGGTGGTTGTAAATTATTTAGAAAGGGATATGGGTGTATGTGTGGTTATGTATTGTGGAAATATGAGTTTTCCCATGTGATGTATAATTAGTTATGATAATTTATTTTTGATTTGATATGTTGTGGTATGTAAACCTAATTGTTTATTGGAATATATGTATATATTAATACATGTATCTATAATTGGTTTGTAATAAACAAATCTTGGGTTGTAAGTGGAAAGTGTAGTACTGGGTATGGATTATCAAATCAAAAAGGTACTGTAGGTCTTGTTTAGTTAATGTGTGGTAATGATATATATATATATATATATATATATGTATCCATGAAAGTAGAGAAAAACTTGCTGGAGTTTCTTAAGGTGGGTGCTTATGTATAGATTTTGCACAAATTTTTATTAATATATTTTAATGAATCGTGGAAATGGGTTTGTTAGGGAAGGTTTGGAGAAAATGGTATGGTGTGGGAATAATCTAAACATTGTGCATGCATACGTATATTGTTATGCATTTGCTAAGAATAGGAAATACATACCAGCGAGAAGCATGGACATTCTTTGTGGCTTATGTGGTTAGTTAAGTGGAGTGATGAGTTTGGGCATTTGTGAATCAACACCTATGTGGATTGGTGCATAATCTATTTCCTGAGGTTTTAGTGGCATTTTAAGAGGGCCGTGTATAATCATGTACTGGAGAGGGGAGAATACTCACGTGAGATGCAAGTTTTATCTTAAGGATTGAAGTGGTTACAGTTCTCCTAGCCATGGTGGGTCTCAGGCTAGAAGATAGCGACTCAGTGTTTAGAATACGAATGGTTCTATTCAAATAAGTACTATGAGTAGGAAGTAGGTTAGGGATATTTCTTTTACGATCGGAAGGGATACTTCAAGAGGAATATGGAAGTAAAGAACTTAAGTAATCAAAGTTGGGATGCATTCTTGAGTATGTATTCCAGAGAAAACTAGTAAGGTGAAACTCGGTTGACGAAACCGATCTAGATTATGAAGTTTTCTTGGAGGAGACATTAAAGTGAGGTAGAGAGCAATATAAGGGAGGTTGGAGTGAGTTGTAAATCTTTTGGGACAACTTGATTAAGTTGCACCTATTTGTTTAAGGGTTCATAGGTGGTGATACTATGCGGTGAGTGTGCTTAGGGAGGTGAGATTAGTCTTAAAGAGAAGGAAAGACTCACAAGACAAGTTCTCGGTAGTCATTGAGTGAGGATATAGTAGACGTGTGGTGTGAAGATACGTGAAGTTCTTACACTGAGAAGGTCGGATGAGGTAAAAGGTAGTTTACGAGAGTTTCTACCACGGTGAGAGTGTGGAAACCTCATGACCTTGGAATGGTTTGAGTATACTACATGTAGGGTTTTGGCATGGGTACCGTTTAAGTTGAATAAGTGTGGTGGTGAAAGTGTAGTGCTAGAGATTAACAAGAGGTTTGGCCTATATTTTTTTTTTATAAAAAAGGGGCATATAGTGTACTAGTGATGAGTCCTCAGCATTCATATAAATTCTATGGAGATTTTGGTCATTTTGGTATACTTTTGACCTATGTTAGGATTTTAACACCTAACTTTTGGATAGTTGCATATATACCTCACTCTTAGGTTAGAAATGCAATTTTTGGCCCCTAATCACATTCTTTTTGGGTTACTTTTGTAAATTTATTGGTGATTATATTTTTGTAGATATTTTAGTTGGGAAAATATTGTTGAAGGATGACAAATCCTAAGCCAAGATCTAAATGATGAAAAGAGGGAACCTTGGAGAAGAAAAAAGGGCTTAAATTGAAGATTTAAGCTGCCCCTCATGTGCCTAAGCGGATTTTAATGCGCCTAAGCGCATAAAGCTCAAGAAGGCGATTGTTCTCTGTCATATTCACGCTTAAGCAGGATATACACACGCTTAAGCAGTTCCGTGCAATATTGAAGGCTCCTTTCAGTCCACAATGCACTTAAGCATGAATAATGTGCACTTAAGCGGGTTTCTTGTGCTGAAGAAGAGTTCATTTTTGCCTAAATCGCACTTAAGCGCTAAAAGTGTGTGCTTAAGTGCACAGATCATTTTGCTGTAACATGTAGCAGGCTATAAAAGACATTTTAGACTGAAATTTTAGGGCATTCTGGGTTGGAGCCAAGGGGAGAACGCCGAAGTCAACTCCAGAGGTTAGGGGAACCAGCTTTTGGTGGAGATTTGAGCAATTTCTCTTCCACACAACTTGGAATCATGGAGTTTTCTCTTCTTTTCTCTCATTTTCTATATTTTGTAATCATGTATAGCTAAATTTCTATACTAGGATTGCTATGAACCCTAGTTTAGATTAGGTTTTGTAAATCTCTTAACTTCTTGTGATCATTTGGCTATTAATACATGTTTATTCATTCTTATCTTCTTGCTTTCATTAAACTTGATCAATTTAGTGGATTATTTGGTGGTTTTGCTACACTTGGGAGAGGAATGTAAAACCTAGACCGTAGAATGGATAATATAAGTTCTTGAACCTTAAAGATGAGGGAATGGATTTGTTAATGTCATAGGAATATAGACATTAACCTCATATAGTCAGATTAGGGTTTGTGCACTTTTGAAACCTAAGACTATATAAGGAATTATAGGCTTTTGGGTTTAGTCTTAGATGGCATTCGGGAGAATTCATCTAAGCATGTTCTTATCCTAGATTAGCATGTATGGCCGGTGAGAACAAGAGGGAGAGGGATTAAAATCTGTGAAGAACCACGAGGGATTAGTAATCCTAGATTGTGTTAATCTTGTGAATTGTATTGTGTTCATCTTGTGATTTTCATCGTGTTTGTTAGAGTCCATACAATCATACAACTCACTACTAACTCAAGTTTACACTTTCGCGTGCATTCAGTTAATGAACCATGCAAATTTAGATTGTCTAACAATTTAATTTCTTGGGTAGTTAGCACGTTAATCCTCGTGGGAATGACATTCTTACTTAATTTTTACTATACTACTTATATGATTGGTACGCTTGCCAAGTCATCAACAACTAGTGTGTACATATTAGTGGATATGTAACAAGCTTAGTAAGTTATGTACGATCGAGAGGGGTCGAGAATCCTTGTTTATCGATAGAGAGAACATCGAGGGTATACTATGTTGAGGGTAAGGAGATAGTGTCATGAATTTGGCTTGGGATGAATTTGGGTTAAACCTAAACTCTCTTGTGTTACAGGGAATGCATGAGTGGTATAAGTGTTAGTTTGAGAGGAAATGTGTCTAGGTGTGTGTGGAAATGCAACGATTCACATATGACCATACATAGAGTGTGTATATATGCGTAGTTATGTAAAGATCCCAAATAGGAGTTTATTTAGGTAGAATGACCTTCTTGGGACCAATAGTCCTAAAGGATTGAATCAAGGGACAGTGGCATATGGTGGGGAATCTTGGAATCGGGCTGTTCCATAGCATACTTACAGGAACGTCTTTTTTTGTGGAAAGAGTTGATGAACTTTAAAGGAGATTGTACCTACCAGAAGGCCTGTGGGGCCTGGATGATTGGGTGGTACCATGTGAGGTAGGCCCAGCTGTTTTGTAGCAATAGATGTATTGAGGAAGTATGGGGTGAGCTTTAGTGGGCTTAGTAATAGTTTCATGGATTGGGTTAAAGGCTTTGGCCTGTAGGTTAGTATGTTGTGATTATAGGTATGTCCCTATAGCCCTGTTACTAGTTACGGACATGGCCCAACAGATTGAGGGTTGGGACAGGCTTACTGTACCTATGAGTCTGGTAAGACTCAAAATGAGGGGTTTGCGTTAGGAGAGCCAATCAGAATGATGGAGAGGTTGAGCGAAGCTCTTAATGATTTTCATAGCTCTTATAGGTGGTGTATTCATTGCAGATATACTTGATAAAATCATCTATATGAGTATGGAGTTAAGCTGGTCCTATGAGATCTTGGCCAAATCTCTAGAGCTCTCATGAACACCAGGCACCCACATAGCCGTATAGGCGCACAACAACATTAACAACAGGAATTATGGGGGTTTGATGTGAGTAGTAAGACCTCTAACTTATAATAAGAGTTTGCTGATTCATAGAAGCTGTATGCTTCACCACTGACTCTGCGAGTTATATTTTATCTATCTAGATCTTGTTCAAAGTCTAAAAGACATCAGATTCGAAGCATCTATACCCATGAATGTAACCCAGAATTTGTATTCATTCAAAATTTCTTTTTGAAATATGTTGGGGATTATTGTGAAAAATGGCGTATTTCAAAAAGAATATTTTAAATTATTGTGAAAATAATTTTAGAAAAATAATTTAATCATTTTTATACTTATTTGAACATGATGAGATTATGTCAGTTACATTTTGACATTGTTTGTTTTTGAAATCTTTGACTATTTCAAATTAATTATTTGTTTAAATTAATTTATTAATATTATTTGTAACTGACCACACTCCATGATCTTATCATGTCAGTTTATTATTATCCTTTTGAATTTAATTATAAAATTAATTATCTCTTTTTTGGGATATTTAATCCTCTACATCTTGTTTCTAGGTTTTAGAATCTAATCTTTTAAACTGTGTTACTCAATTTCTCTCTGTCTCCCTGCTGTTCTATTACCTGGATTTTCATCTAGATGAGCCTGTTTTATCTTAGAGGAAAGTTTTGTCATTGCCAAATCTTTCCTTAAGGGCAAGTGTTCTTATAACACGACTCAGGCTAAATTTATTTACTATCAATTTTCCAACAAAGATTCATTCTTGTGTTTTCTGTAAGAAGGATTCATTATTTTGGTTTTATGTAGCATAGATTGTAGATACAATAGCATAGTATAAGTTTGATTCATTATTTTGATTTTCTGTATTTTGCTCTCCTTTCTATTCTTAAAAAAATAGAAAGTGTGCATATGCAGATTATAAATCTGATTTAACTATTGATGTGCCTTTTTATAATTATTTCTTTCCTTGCTACATAAAGTTGATCATTTTACTTAATGGAGATATGAACTATTTGCCTTTTATTTTATCCAATTTATAAATTTGATCATTTTATTAGTTTAGCCATTTTAGTAGTAATATAAGGGACAGTTATTGCTTTAAGTTTTGAAAGAATCAATTAGTTCAACGTAGAAATTTGGAAATATAAATTGGGAAATAAAATAATATTATTGCATTTTCATCTCTCATATGTTGGGATTTATGGTTTTTCTTTTATTTGTGACATAATCATGTTTTATCCCTATGTACTCCTTGCTACATATCGTAATTATTAAAAATTGAGTGCTTAACTGTCAAGTTTGTTTAATTCCAGATATCTACTATAGAGGAAAATTGGAAGTCTTGGATTGGGATGGAATTTGATAATGTAGAGGTGGCATAAATTTTTTGGATGATATATAGAGGAAAAATGGGCTTCGAAGTAAGGAAGGATATGCACGATAGAAGCAAAAAGGATGGAACAACCATAACATCGATAAAAATATGTATGTTCCAAAGAAGGTTTTCGGGAGCCAGACAAAAGAGATATAAATACCAAGAGTTAACATGGGGAAACTAGAGCTGGGTGCCAAGCTAGATTGGGATTAAAGCTTATGGGCACAAAGTATAAAGTGTACCAATTCATAGAGAAACACAATCACAAGCTACACACTCGGAAAACTAGCCACATGTTGCGCTCGCAACAAAGAATATCCAAAGTTCAAACACACGAGATCGAGTTGGCAGAAGACTTTGGCCTGAGGCCAAAGACCTCGTGTGATTTAATGAGTTTACAAGCGGGGGGAAGGGCAAACCTTGGATATACAAGGATGGATGTGAAGATTTATCTTAAATCAAGGTGATAATGAAATATGGTTTATGGAGAAGCATGTGGGTTGTTGAAATATTTCCAAAATCAATTGTTCGAGAATCCCTCATTCTTTCATGTATTTCAAATGGACTATAAATAGCAGAGTACAAACGTGTCTTGGGTAGATGCAAGAATTCTTGTTGACTACGGTCTATTTGGAGATGTAGTTTCACTTGACACAACATTTGGTACAAATAAAAACAATAGGTCACTTGCTCTTTTTTGTGAGTTTAATCACCATAGAGGAATGGTGATATTTGGAGCTAGATTGATGTATAATAAGACTGTGGAGTCTTTTAGCTAGCTTTTTCAAACATTCTTAAAGGTGCATTGTCATAAGAAACCCCTCACAATTTTCAATAATCGAGATGTGGCAATGGCAAGGGCGTTGTCCGAGGTGATGCCAGACACTAATTATGGGCTATACACCTGGCATTTGATGCGAAATGCCACTAAACAACTAGCCCGTTTACTTAGGGGGGAACCTCAAATTTTGGGGGAACTCTCACAATACATGTATGAAATTGATGATGAACATAAATTTGAGGCTGCATGGTGTAAAATATTGTTAGAACATAACATTGGAGATAATCAGTGGCTAACAACAATGTATCAACTAAGGGAAAAATGGCAGCTTGCTTTATGAATAAATCTTCCACTTTTGGTTTGCAAAGCACTCAATTGAGTGAAAGCTTGAACTTGGACTTGAAGGACTTATTAAGCACAGACTTGGACCTAGTACAATTCTTCAAGCATTTTGAAAGAATTGTAGATGACAAGAGGTCAATGAGTTGAAGTGCGAGTATGAATGTAAGGAGAAAGTGCCCCGATTGAAGAACTCAAGGTCTCCTATGATATCAAGGGGAAGAGATTGAGGAAGACCCTAGGTAAGAGAGCACAAATTGATTTAGGGAGCTTAGTCGAGATTTGATAAGCTTGGCAGCTGAAGCCTTTAGATCAGAGAAAGCATATTTCTTGTTGCAAAAATTCAATACCGAGATGAGGAAGAAATTTGTAACCTTCGTTCAATGGGAAAATGATTGAATTTGGATGTCAATGCCAATACCATCCCTACACTTAAGCTTGCATCACAAGAGGTGAGACTCAAGCAAAAAGAGGGTGCAATAAATAAGAGACAATATAAAAGTTGTGTCGAGATTCAAGGAAAGAAAAAGAGGAGAGAAACAACTGTTAAATCCATTAGAGTAGAAAAATTCTGTTTCTTTATGTTTTTATCTCAAAATCCCTTTTGTTTATCTAATTTTACTATTGTTACACATATTTCATGTAGATGAATGAAGCACCAGCTAGAGTATCATGCTCGGCACCTCCTGCACCCTAGACACATGTTGCCGAAATGAGTTTCACTAAAATGCCAATGGTTAGAATCCCAAAATGAGTTTAATGTAATGCTCCTATAATTTTAATAATTATACTAATCTATCCTATTTCTTCATGTAGGCACCCATTGAACATTCAATGTCATCGCTTGAAGCTTTCCAATTTAGTCTACATAAAAATTGTTGATGCAATGTTTATTAGTGTCCCCTAAAGGAAATTGTAGCATATGAATTGATTATGCCATCTACCTTGAGTTCCAAGTACTTTGATTATCCCATTTTGATTAGGAAAGTGTAGCTTTTGTGTTCCCAGTTCATTGATTATCCCATTTTGATTATGAAAGTGTAGCTTTTTTATTCCCAGTACCTTCTGTGCCAGGTACCTTGAGATTATTTTGATTATACCATCTTTTTGTGTTTCTTCCTTGATTATGAAATTATTTTTACATTCTTTCAAGTAAAAAAAAAAGCCAACAGGATATTCATGAACTAAAAGCATAAAAGAAAGCCATTATAATTTATTGAGATCAAAGATCATTACAACAGCATAACAACACTGTACCCATAGTCTGAACCTATAATAAACTTATACATGACATATACCCCATTACAATTTATTAAGCAATACAAACAGCATATAATAATTTGCTTTAGTCAACACTTTCTAAATCAAAATAGCACCCTAGCATTGATATGTGGCCTTTACTAATTTGCTCTTGCCTATTTGCTTTGACCACTTTTGCTTATTTGTTGTTGCCCATTTTCTTTAATCAGTCTTGCTCATTTGCTATTGATAGTGTTCTGCAACATAGTTCCCTGCCTAATTCTAATAGCACATCCAACATCCAAATTCAATAAAGTAGTCTAGCACATAGATATTAATATTGTTTTGCAACATAGGTCCAGCCCCAATTAGCATCTGAATTTCAGAAATAAAGGGTTAAGGAAAGATTACTTTAATATGAAAATGTCTATACTAAATGTCCAAGACCACCTATGAAGTAACGAGAAAAAAAAAGCAAAGAAAAACAGTAGTTGAATTTGTTAAGTGGTCATGCTAGCAAATAATGAATGATGGAATTAAGAAGAATCAACAAATAATAAGTAGTCATGCCAGCAAATAAACCCAGTAGAAAGAAAAAAGAATCAGTAAATAATTGTGATGAATTAAGAAGAATCAAAAGCATATATACCTATCAACACAAAAAGCATCATGCTCCTTCAAATTTTTTGTTATAGTAGGAACTTCAATAGGTCTTAACAAAATGAAGGATTTATTCCTCTTAAGGTCTTAGGTAAGGTCTTAGGCGTTTTGATAATGTTGAATGACAAAAGCATCATGATATGAGGTGAATTGATTAAACTTAACAGGTTGTGTCATACCCATTCTTTTCATTATTGCTGACAAATGATGTTCATTAGATAACATGTCATGCTTTGCTAATTTATGAAATGGTAACATGTCAAGAAGGGATTTGCCAATATAGAGGCCAAAAGATAATTCTAAGTGATACAATATTCATCTTAAAAAAAGAAAAAAAAATACCATATGTATAACCATAGCCAAGAGTAGATCTCCAATATAGAGGCACAAACTAGAGGAAATTTAAGATACCATAAAGGAATTATGATGTATATACAATAGTCACCAGAGTTCATCTATCTCAGTTTAGCATTGTAAGTGACAATGAATATTTGATAACACAATACCTTTTAACAAATAGTTTTCTTCTGTGAGTTCATCTATCTTAGTTTAGCATTGTAAGTGACAAAAAATGGATAACCAATTATCTTAAATAGGTTATGCAATGTTCTGTAGTTGTAAGAAAAACAAAGAATAGTTATTGTACAATAGATAAGAGAAAGGACTCAGAAATTTCACCTCCATTTGCCTATATTTACATCCAAATCTTAGAAGAATAAGTTAGTTGAGATTGAACTATATAGAGTAGCATTCACTTTAACTTACAACCTAAAATCCTTTCCAGATGTTGGAGAAGAAAGAAAAGAGAGAGATCCTTACCATTGGAGAAAGAAAAGCCATTGGAGAAGAGAAGAAAAAGATAGAGATCCTTACCTATTCCTGAAGAAGACTGTGTGGCGTTTCGGGGTTGGAGAAGAGCCGGATCAAAGAAAAGAAAGGGAATCAAAGAAGAGAAAGGGAGGGAAAGGGAAGGAGGATGAGATTGAAGAAGAGACAAATCGGCATCGAAGAAGATAAGAAAACTGAAGAGAAAGGGAGCCATTGAAGGAGAATGATGTGTTTCAGCACCGTTTCACATTTAAAAAAAAAGATTTATAGCTATTGGATCTTGCTGATCCAACAACTAGAACTCAACAAGCCTATGCTTGTCGGGTAAGAAAAGCATACTCCAAATGCCTCTCTCTTTCTCTACAAATTTGGATCCCCTCCAGAAGACACGAAGCTGTCTTGGTAAAAAAAAATAAAATATGACCAATATTTTTTTTACCCATTAAATCATTAGATCTAATGGATAAAATTCCTTCTAGACCCTCCAAGATTTGGAAGGAATCCACACTCCTCTCTCTTCGAGATTGTTGAAGGTTCATTAATCTTTATCAGTTACACAGATGTGTTCTCTTTTAGGCCCTTAGAAGGCCCATGACAATTCGTTTAAGCGGAAAGACTCAATAACATACATATACTTTTTGTGTGATAAAGTATTTTTCATATTTTCTATTTTTGAGCAACTCAGAGTATTGAATCTAGATTTTTTATAATGGCAATTTTTTTTAGTTTTCTTTTTAATGACCATGAGATTTGAATTCTAACTCCTAACTCACAATATCTCATTCTTATACCATTTGAGTTACAAAATTAATTATTTCTTTTAGTTATTTAACTTTACTTCAAACTTTTTCCCCTCCTTAATTTTGCTCTGTTCTTATTGTCTCTTAAATTTTAAAAGTCAATCATTTGTTTTTTTTTTTTTGACTTCTAACACAGTCAATATGAGTAAGAGAAAATACAAACATGCATGCATCTAAATAATTATTTGGCATATTAGCATGAACCATAAACATGGTTTTGTTAAAGTCTCCAAATTAGAACAGGCAGGATTCTTTCTTCTGCTTCAAGTATTGTTTGATGGACACCTAAAATTAATCTTCAATTAACAAAGTCTTTTGCAAACAAGGATGGCTTGCAAACTCAATCACGTTGTAAAGAAACAAAGTGAACGTGTTGTAGATTAAAGAGATGGGTTGTTGAGATAAGATAAAGAGACTTTTAGTAGTTGCATTAAAATTTATGGATGACCAGGTTGGGTTAGAAGGAGGAGCCAGTCCTCAATAAAGTGACAAATTAAGGTTTATCAATCCTTTATTAGGAAGATCTAGATCTTTTCCTGTAATAAGAAACTCTTAATAGTGTATTTTAGTACATGTGCTTAAATAAGGGATTAAATCTCATATAATTTGACTTTTTATTTTAGCACATGTGTTGAAATACATTGAAATATAGAGCTGTTAATATGGGTTAGCCTGACATGTAAGCAGAAAATGGGTAGGGTTGTTTTCAAAACGGGTTAGTAATGGCCAAACCCGGCTCATTTAGTGCAGGCTAGTGAGCTAAACATGTTAACCTGCCAACTCATTTTTTTGGTAAGATTTGAGATTGAGAGAGAAAATGAAACGAGAGGTGAGAGAACATAGACGAAATTGAGAGAATAGGGAGGCATAAGTGAGAGAACCAATATGAGATTGAGAGAGAGAATGAGAGGCCATTGATGACTATTGTCTACCATTGGCGACTGTGCAAGTAACAGAGAATAGGGGATCGATACTGCTACAAAGAGACACCACTAGTAAGCGATATACTAGATTACTAGTACCACATCTAAGATTGAGATTAGAGAATGAGAGACGAGACGAGTGAGTCAGTGACGAGAGCAGAGACTAGAGAGAGATGAAATATGATTTTATTTTATCTTAATGATATTATATATAATGTGAAAAAACAAGTTAGGCGGGTTGTCCACGGGTCACGTGCCAATTAGGCTCGATTCTAAGTGGGTTGGCTAAAGGCTAGCCTGGCCCTTTTTTTAAGAGGGCTAAGGCAGGTTGGATATGTTTTGCCAGCTCTATTGAAATACACTAACAAGACCCTTCTATTATAAGAGAGGATCTGTGTGCCTATTGAGAAAGGTACTTACATTTAGTGTTCAATAGTGGCTTAAACATAATTGTCTCTAATAAAAAAATACTTGTAGGAAATTTTTATTTAAAAAAAAAACTATAAAGAGGAACTAGTGAATCAAGTGTCAAAAAAAAAAAAAAACAAAAGCCTTAATTCCTCTTGTTTTAGGGACCATGAGTCAATTTTTGCAGACTTCTACAAAATGGTGTGTTCATGTCACATCCTCAACAGTGAGTCCGATTCACATTAACTCAAAGTTAAAAACATCATCAAGGTCTTAACTTCCGTACAATGAAACCATACATAATATTCATATTTACACATAGTCCGACCAAAAAAAGAAAATCCTAGGAGGTTTATGTGACCACAGAGCTACTTCTAGAGCTTATAAGATATAGAATACAAAGGAACCAACAGAAAATACAAGAGGGTTGGTTTAAGAGGGTTGGTTCAAGATAAACTCGCTATTCCCCTAAAAAATCCCCAGCGTCAGCCACAGATTGTGAAATGTTGTAAAATAATAGGATGAGTAATGAAATACTCAGTGAATGGATAACATTATCAATCAAAAGTAATTTAGCAAATAGTATCATAAAGATATCATTGAATTAAACTCACATCAGTTACCAATGATATACACAATATAAATTACTCAGTACCAACACAAATCCCGTACCAACCAGGTCGTCCACAGTACCAGTGGATCGTTGCCCGCGGCCCCCTGGCCGCATCCACCCTTATCTCTCCATGAAAGATATATCTCCACCCTTATAACTCCTGTAACTTCTCCCGTGGGGTGCACCACCACGAAAATATTATAACAACGTCATACCATAACGCAAGTATTCACACAACCTCAACATAATAACGATAATATCAACATTAACTTTACATATTTTATAAGAATTAACATTTAATCAAACAAGAAGTTTGAAATCCACAATACCTTTAAATACAAGGAATACAAGTCCTTGATAAATAAATACACAACATACCGTTTAAGTCCACCTTCTTAATTTTCTTTATGATACTTGATGACAAAACTTTTGAAGAAATATAGATGAGTTAAGGTTATCACACTCACCTCGAATGTGGCCCTAACTACCTTTCCTTTTGCAGCTAAATTATGAGGTGTTAGGAAATAACTCTAAAAGATTTCCTAAAATGTAAATAAGATGAAAAATAGAGAATACATTAGAATTTTCAAGTGAAACTTGTACTATTAGAAACTAGACTCAAAGAGATTTCTAACAGTATCTTAGTCCGGAACGCAATTACAGTAATGTTGACCGAGTCAATGCTACATTAAAGTTGACTAAAGTCAATGCTACAGTAAAGTTGACTAAAGTCAGTGATAAAGTAAAGTTGACTAAAGTCAGTGATAAAGTAAAGTTGACTAAAGTCAGTGATACAGTAAAGTTGACTAAAGTCAGTGATACAGTAAAGTTGACTAAAGTCAGTGATACAGTAAAGTTGACTAAAGTCAGTGCTACAGTAAAGTTGACTAAAGTCAATGTTACAGTAACCGAGAAAATCTGAAAATTTTTTTTCGGTGAACAGTATTTTCTGGGGAAAATTTTCGAATGTTCTTCGTGTTCTTCATCCAAAAATCCTAAAATCATATCTAAAACAACATTTCTTTTGATTTCTTCCATGGGTTTTGTTTCTCAATGTCTAATGAGTATTTTAACACAAAAACTCCTAATTTTTACCAACAATCCAAGCTCAAATCTCAAATTTTCATCAAGAACACTAACTTTTTCAAATATCCAAATTCTACGAAATTTCTTATTCTAATAACATCATAAACCACCTAAGAATGTTTTACATTAACATCCACACTTAAATTCATCCATTAAAACTCAAAATCTTAATTTTCTTCCATAGGTCCGAAAATGGAAAAAAAAGAGAAATAGAGCAGATAAAACTTACCTCTTTGCCTCTAGAACTCCTAAGAATCGGAAGTATGGTTAGAAAATATCGGATCACTGGAAGAACTTAAAGAAAGGATTGTAGAGGAAGATGAAAATGAAACGAAGAAATGGTGCATTGCCTCAAGAGGAAGAAGGAGAAGAGAAACTAATAATTGTATGTGTGGGCCCCACCAATTTCTTTTTCGATAAAATTGCGCATAGCCACCTTAGCTTTTAAGATTTGTTCACTTATGTCCTTGAAAATTTATAAAAAATTTCCTAAATTAAAAATTGAAATTTCTATTCCCAAATTTTCTTTACTAATTCAAAGAAAGAAAACATATTTCACGCAATTAAATTTTTCACTAAACTTCATAATATATTTTAAATATTCATACAAATTATTGGAGCATTACAGTTCATCATAGGCTGACCAAAAAAAAAAAGACTTAAGGCACATAACAATCACGTTTGCATTTTTTGTTAAGTAAATTAAGGATGATAGAGGTAAGGCAATATTGAATGATTTTTAAAAGTTGAAAGTAAATTAAAAGGCTAAAATACAACGTGGCATAAATTTAAGGAATTTAAAGTGTGCTTTTATCTTTTATAAACTATATTCCAGCCTTTTACTGTGAGATTCCACTCTTACATAATAGAGTTTAGGTCAGTGTAATTTACCCTTGATAATATTTGCTAATGTTAAGATTACTTTTTTCATCAATTTTAATTTTATTTCATTTTTTTGTGTGTCCATTATATCTTATATATTTGTAGAAATTCTCAATATATATTTCTCATTACTAAAATTATCCAGATCATTAATGAAACTAATTGACAAGTTGAACATATAGTTATTAGAGGGTATATGCAAACATAGAAACCTGATTTAATAAATGCAAAAATTGTATTGTATTTTTTAACCATCACATTTCTCCTTCTCCCTAAAGGTCATTTGATGAGATATTAAGCTAGACAAGTATTTTTGTGGTGTAATGTTTATGTTTTCGTCATTTGATATGGTTACATGTTTAATAACATATTAACTAATTTCATTATTAATTTGGATGACGTTAACAACTAGAAAAAAATTGAAAATTATAGAATTAACAAAAAAAAAAAAGTAAGACAAAATTGATATTGGCCCCCATATTTAAAATCAAAGATATAGTTTTGCTATTATTATTTAAACAGAATGCGAGGAATCCTGCAAATAAAAATGAGTTCTTCCATTTACAGGAAAATTAAAGACGGGAACTCAAAAAAAAGCTGAGAGTGGAAGGGCATTATGCAGAAGCTTTTAGATTGCTTGAAGGTGAAGGTGAAACTCTGATCTGAACTGCCAGTTACCTGGAATCTCATGGTTGACCTTCATCTGCTTTTGCTGAGATTCTCTAATTAGGAAGTGTTGTGCACGTGCTATACATATATATATATATATATATATATATATTAAGTTTAATGAATCAGTTTGCTCTTGTTTTGACTCACAATTGGTTCAAGACTCAAAAAGGTAAATAAAAAAAGGAGAGGAAAACAACTTGGCTCCAATTATAAAAATTTGCATACCTGCCTCATGTTCATATATATATATATAGTCCTCACCATATGCTACTATATATTACTGCAATACATCTATATTTCGATCTGGACTATACTGACGCACTTGTGCTTCTGAAAAGAGTTTGTATTCCTGCTCAAAAGATCATGGACTTATTCAGAAGGAAGAACAGAGAGAAGCAGATTCAGAAGGTGGATGAGAGGCAGAAGATTAAAGGGAGAGTGGTTTTGATGAAGAAGAGAGTGTTGGATTTCCATGACATGAAAGCCTCCTTTCTTGATCGAATTCATGAGTTTTTAGGCAAAGGTGTCTCCTTCCAGCTCATCAGTGCTCGTACTCCTGACCCAGGTAATCTCTCTCTCTCTCTCTCTGATTCATCGCATGAAGAGTGAACAAGTAAAGGGTTGAGTAATACTCGGATAACAATAACATACACATTAAGGAACTGTACATTTTATGACTGAGTTTTCTTTTTCTATTCTGTTCTGGCTTTGTTTTACTAGAGAATGGGGTTCGAGGGAAGATGGGAAAGGAGGCACATTTGGAGAAATGGATTTCAACCATGTCCTCAGCAGGAGAAGCAGAATTTTCAGTGACATTTGAGTGGGACGAAAGCATGGGACTTCCTGGGGCCTTCATAATCCGAAACCATCACCATAGCCAATTTTACCTCAAGACACTCACCTTAGACCACATTCCAGGCCATGGTCCAGTACATTTTGTCTGCAATTCCTGGGTTTACCCAGCTCATCGATACAAGTATAACCGTGTCTTCTTCACTAATAAGGTCATTTCTTCACAATATTACTTTTTAAGATTTAAATTATGCAGATGCAACAATGTATGCATAATGCATGCAGCAGTTATGAATCTACTATGATTAGACAATTATGTAAAGTAACATAAACTTTATGATTTTTATATTCACATGTGGGCCACCGACAGATCAGTTTATGCTGTTGTTTTACTTTTCAACACGATGTTCGCTTTTCCATGCTAAAGTAAAACTTCCTGTTTTGCCAGCAAGGCCATGACATACCGAACAACCACTTTGTTCTTGGACTGGATTTTCGTTGTCTTTTAGCATGTTTTGTTCTTATGGTTGCAGTTACATTACAAAACAACCAAAAAAAAAAAAACGAAATAATTGTCCACAGACAAAAATGATCTGAAAATGCACCTTAAAGTTACCAAAAAACCAGTACACACACACACATACATATATGTATGTATTGAAGTTCTTGTTCAAGTAGTTATATTTCTTTGTGATTTAGAGCTATCTTCCATGTGAAACACCGGAGCCACTACGCAAGTACAGGGAAGAAGAACTAGAAAACCTGCGCGGAAATGGGATAGGCGAGCTTAAGGGGTGGGACAGAGTCTATGACTATGCCTACTACAACGATTTGGGGAGCCCCGACAATGGCCCAGAATACGCACGACCTATTCTTGGAGGATCCAAGGAATACCCTTATCCTCGTAGAGGAAGAACAAGTCGGAAACCTACCAAGAAAGGTTTGTTTCTTGAGAAATAAGAATGTCAACACTTAACACCCTCTTTAGTATGGCTGTAATCATTCTCTGCACTTAATTGTTACAGACCACAAAAGTGAGAGCAGATTGCCACTGCTGAGTCTAAATATTTATGTTCCAAGAGATGAAGCGTTTTGGCACGTGAAGTTTTCAGATTTTGTGGCCTATGCACTAAAATCCCTTGTTCGGATACCACTTCCAGAGATCAAGTCCCTATGTGACAAAACTTTGAATGAGTTTGACACTTTTGAAGATATGCTTAATCTTTATCATGGGGGTATCAAGCTACCAAATAGGCTTACTCTGAATAGAATAAGGTCACGCATTCCCTGGGAGTTGCTCAGAGAACTTGTCAGACATGATGGTGATAAGTTCCTGAAATTACCGGTGCCTGATGTGATCAAAGGTTTTCGTTGTAACTACAGATAATAAAACTGCATGGAGATCAGATGAGGAGTTTGCAAGAGAAATGCTAGCCGGGGTTAACCCTGTCATCATTCGTCGCCTCCAAGTAATATACAAGTTCATTAATGTTTTATAGCTATTGCATTTCAGCAAGTAACCATAACCAGAATTTTGTATTGTACTCAGGAATTTCCCCCTGTGAGCAAGCTAAACCCAGAAATCTATGGAAATCAGAACAGCACCATCAGAGGAGAGCACATACAGCAGAATTTGGAAGCGCTCACAATACAAGAGGTAAGGTAACAATCTCAGGCTTCACTTGTTCCTTGAACTTAGTTAACATGTCTATCCTTTTCTTACAGGCACTTGAGAAGAACAGGCTATATATACTAGATCATCATGATGCGTTCATGCCATACTTGAGTCGAATAAACTCTACAGATACAAAGACCTATGCCTCAAGAACACTCCTGTTTCTACAAGATGATGGTACTTTGAAGCCATTGGCCATTGAATTAAGCTTACCCCACCCACAGGGGGATGATCATGGTGCTGTCAGCAAAGTCTTTACTCCAGCACAAAGAGGTGTTGCAGCTTCAGTGTGGCAGCTAGCCAAGGCTTATGCTGCTGTCAATGATTCTGGATACCATCAACTTGTTAGCCATTGGTATAGCAAAATGTTGAAACCTTTGTTCTATTTTTGGCCTGAAATAAGTAATTAAAAAGCCTTGGTTTATATGCAGGTTGTTCACTCATGCAGTAATTGAGCCATTTATAATAGCAACGAACAGGCAATTGAGTGTGATGCACCCAATATATAAGCTCTTGCAGCCCCACTTTAGGGACACAATGTATATAAATGCCTTAGCTCGACAGATCCTCATCAATGCAGGAGGACTACTTAAGAAAACAGTTTTTCCAGGAAAATTTGCCTTGGAGTTATCCTCCGTTGTTTACAGAAACTGGGTATTCACTGAGCAGGCACTACCTGCCGATCTTCTCAAGAGGTGAGTGAAGAAAGTTCAACAAAAGATTGATTTATTTGTCAACAAACTGTAATTCTCTTCTTCTGTATTTCAGAGGAATCGCAGTTCCTGATTCAAGCTACCCTCATGGGATTAAACTTCTGATCGAGGATTACCCATATGCTATTGATGGATTAGAAATCTGGGCTGGAATTGAAACCTGGGTGAGTGAATACTGTTCCTTTTACTACCCATGTGATGACACAGTTGAGAATGACTCAGAACTTCAATCATGGTGGAAAGAAGTCCGCAATGAGGGCCACGGTGATCTCAAAGATGAGCCATGGTGGCCAGAGATGAGAGGAAGATCAGAGCTGGTTCACTCCTGCACCATTATCATCTGGGTGGCTTCTGCTCTTCACGCAGCAGTAAATTTTGGGCAATACCCTTATGCAGGGTACCTCCCTAATCGTCCTACAATAAGTCGCAGGTTCATGCCTGAGCCAGGAACTCCAGAATATGCAGAGCTTGAATCGAATCCTGACTTGGCATTCTTGAAAACGATCACACCCCAGCTTCAAACATTGCTCGGTGTATCACTGATAGAGATGTTGTCCATGCACTCATCTGATGAGGTGTATCTGGGGCAGAGAGATACTCCGAATTGGACTTTAGATGCTGAGCCACTTGCGGCATTTGAACGATTTAGAGAGAGGTTGATGGGAATCGAGAACAGAATTATGGAAATGAACGACGATGAGAGATGGAAGAACAGAGTTGGACCAGTGAATGTGCCTTACACATTGCTTTATCCTAATGCCTCAGATTATTCTCGAGAGGGTGGACTTACTGGGAAGGGAATTCCCAATAGTATATCAATTTAAAACCGCAATATCTTATTCCTTCCATATGAAGTTGTATTTTAATTCCTCCCTGGACTTTGAGTGTGAAATTTTATGGTGATTTTCTTTAAATTTTTATGTTGGAAATAAAACATTTATTTTTTACCCATCCATCATGAGTTACTGATCTATGTTGGACAGGAAAATTTAAAGACACAAAGCAATACTCATTTGCACGAGATTAATTCGTATAAGATCACATAAAAGCCTTATATTCGTAATTATTATCTAAGCACATAATTAATATAACTTTAAATTGTCTAATCTCAACAAATATACATCTCAAATATAAAAACTATGATATAAATATTATGACTAGCATAAATATTTGTTGGTTTTTCATAGGTATCATTTATTGAAGATAATCATGTTTGAGATATTGTTAAATACTAAATGTAAACACATTTTTTTAACAAAGATTCAAACATTTAGTTTACCATGTTATAAAAGGCAATGTCAAATATTAAATGTAGGATGATTTTGACACGGTAATATCCTTTTAAGAAAGCGTAGTATATGGCCAATTATTTCTTGAAAGGATAGTATTGTGCCAAAATCCTTCTAAATGTAGACACATATTTCAACACATATTCAAACCTTAATTCACAATATTGTAGAGCGCCAGTCCTTTCACTAGACCTAACTCCCATTGATACAACTAACATAAAATATATAGACTAAAATAAATAAATGTACATATTTTATTTTTATATGATATTACTAGTCTAGGAAGAGTTTGGTAATACCTTTCTTCTTCTTGGCCCTTTATCTGTAAAAATCCTAACAACATTTCCATATCTGAACCCAAACAGATAATTTTCTTTTGGGGGGAGAGAAGGATGGGGGAGTGGAGTTGGTCGCAGCATGTTGGGCGCATGACAACCATTTGATGGAGATTGATTGTGCAGAGCCAAATGAGCCACATGTTGCTGCGCTATTTTCTCTCAGTCCTTTCACGTGTCACGTGCATTTCAGTTGTTGTTAGAAGTGTTCATAAGCTCAATTTGATTTAACTTTGAACCTAAATCAACACAAACTGATCTCATCGATTTTGTAAAATTATAAATTTATTCAGTTTTAATTTTTTGACAGTTTGATTTCTGTTTTGACCGATTCTGTCACGACCTATTTTCTAGGCACATGACCGGCACAATGATGAATATCCCATCACTGTAAGCCTTTCGATAAATTCTTCCCACAAGTAAAATTATTAGTCATTATCTATATTCTCAAAATATCATTCCTTAATAAATACAAAGAAAATACATCAGATTTTCTTAATTAATAATAATAGATCCTCAGTACAAAATACATTATCATAATGAAATACAAGGCAAATACCAAACCCCTGACCTAGATGTCCTAGACGGTTACAGAGCAACATACTGTATAACAAAAGAAGGGCCTACCCGACAGCGGGAAGGTCCAACGTGATCTACTCCTCTAGCGGATGTTCTTCGGCGGCAACCTGATCTGAACAAAAAGTTTGTACAGAAAGTGTGAGCTTTTAAACTCAGTGAGCAAATCGGCCTCGCGTTAATAAAATTCAAATACATTACCAGTCATGAAAGCATATCCGAAAGCTCAAGCTCAACCAATAGACATAGTTAGAAATTACATACAAGAAGACAAAAATTCATCCAATTCAACAAACGTTACTAGTACTCATAAATGGCAATATATCCGGGAGAGTGCACATAGGCCGGCTCACCAATTATGTATATTTCTGCCATGACGCACAACCTCATCCTCTCAGCTAGGGCGCCTCACGGATTTATCACCAATCCGGGCTATATCCCTACTGAGGGAATCATTGTCTCCACACTCATTAGTTAAGACACCCTTTAAACCGGGTTTTTCGCCTTGCCGTGAGAGGGGGTACTGTACCGCTCAATCACAATCAATAGTACAACAGTTCATATCATAATCAGAAGCACAATATAATACTCATCCATATAACAGGTATAGTATATAACTATATGATTCAAATTTCACATCATCATGAGATACTTGCTTCGTCTTATCCATACATCTAGATTAATTATCTCATTATATTCGTCATTCTGAATCCAATTTCCCCCTATGAGTCTTGGGAGTGTCCTACGACATACTTTTTATCACCAGTAATGCTAAAACTCTATTAAAACGGGGTCGTTCCACTCACCTGGATTCCGTACGAGTATCACTTCTTTAAGTCGTTACGGACAAGAGTACACAGATGAATTTCAGTGTTCTGCTACGAAGATTTTCATGAAAGATTAGAGAAAATACGTTAAGATTATTTTTGTACAGATACTGTTCATACGTACGGTTACTATTCATATGTATGGTTACTATTCATACATACGGTTACTATTCATACCAGAAATAGAGAATACAATATGTAAAAAAGTACACCAGGTAAGTTCCCAGGAAAGAGTGGAGGGTCACACTGGACACACTTAAAAACCAGGTCTTTCCTTAGCCAGAACTTTCCTAGACATATATTCTTCACAGTTTACATTCTATTTCGGTAATCAGAGAATCAAAATAACATATAAACAGCTAACGACATTTTTTCTGATGTGGAAGATCGGCCAAAGCCGCAACCACAGAGCATACTTAAGAAAATAACTTCTAAAATTTGAAAGACATAGAAAGGACATAATATCCTTACCTAAGCAAAAAAAGAAAGGCCCAAAATCTCAGAGGCCTAGCGTCGGAGCAAGAGAAACTTAAGGAGAGAAGAAGAGAAGTTGAAGGTGTGAGTTTAGAAGTGAAATGGAAGGGCCTATTTATAACAAAAGTCAAGGATACTATTTGACACTATGCGGTAATAAAATATTCAATTTACTATTCATGAAAATGACATTTCTAATAATGCAGTTACTGTACACCTTACGCGTACGATGGAAAAATTTTCTTTTATTTACTATTGGAAACTTAAAGGGAAAACTATCCTTTCACCTGAAACTTTTAAGTTTCTTTTCAATTCAGTCCTTTCAATTTAGTCCCTGAGGGTATTTTTACACATAAAACGTCATTTTCTCCTACAAACTTCTTTCTAGTTTTCTCTTATGACCAAACCACATCTAGTACTTGACATTTTGATTGTATAAATAAACAGTACCATATACGTAAATAGTATAATACGGTGAATAGTATCGTATACTGAAATAGTAACAGTAGTTTATAAACACGCATTTATATTTTATTTTTCATGGGTATTACATTATCACCCCCTTTAAGAAATTCGGTCCTCTGAATTTAAATTACCTCAAGTCGTAAAAAGATGCGGATATCTAAAACGCATGTCAGCCTCGGCTTCCTATGTGGCTTCTTCGTGAGTTTGATTCCTCCACAAAACCTTTACGGATGGAATCTCCTTAGATCGGAGTTTCTTTACTTGACTATCGAGGATAGCCACCGGTATCTCCTCGTATGACAAGTTTTCATCTACTAGGATAGAATCATTGTGAGAAGGGTGAAGTATGTGAGAAGGGTCAGGAAGGTACTTCCTCAACATGGATACGTGAAAAACAGGGTGAATCCCTTCCAGTTCCATAGGTAGGGCAAGCCGATAAGCCACTTTTCCCACTCGTTCTAAAATTTCATAAGGCCCGATGTATCTAGGACTCAACTTTCCTTTCCTTCCAAATCTCAACACACCTTTCATTGGAGAGACCTTAAGGAATACCATATCGCCGACTGAGAACTCCAAATCACGTTGTCTGTGGTCAGCGTATGCCTTTTGTCTACTTTGAGCTGCTCGCATCCTATCTTGTATTGTCTTAACCTTGGTTAGGGCATCCTGGGCCAAGTCAGGTCCTAATGCTTTCGCTTCACCTACCTCGAACCAACCGATCGGAGATCTGCAACGTTTCCCATACAAGGCCTCAAAGGGTGCCGTTCCAATAGTAGCTTGGTGGCTGTTGTTATATGAAAATTCTACGAGATACAAATGCTTCTCCCAGCTACCACTGAAATCTAGGATACAAGCTCGTAACATATCCTCTAGCGTCTGAATCGTCCGCTCTGACTGTCCGTCTGTCTGTGGGTGAAAAGCGGTACTAAGGTCCACTCGAGTACCTAATGCCTCTTGAAAACTTTTCCATAAACGAGGTAAATTGAGGACCTCTATTAGAAATGATAGATATAGGTACTCCATGCAGCTTCACTATTTCTTTAATATACAATTGTGCCAACGTTACTACACCATAAGTGGTTTTGACTGGAATGAAGTGTGCTGATTTGGTTAGTCGGTCAACAATGACCCAAACTGAGTCATAACCTCCTGTGGAGCGAGGTAGACCAACAACAAAGTCCATCGTCACTCGTTCCCATTTCCATTCAGGAATCTCTAATTGTTGTAACAAGCCTCCTGGCTTTAGATGCTCAGCCTTAACCTGTTGACAGGTTAAACAATGAGACACAAATTCTGCTATGTCTTGTTTCATTCCTTTCCACCAGTAGATCTGTTTCAGATCCTGATACATCTTGGTGGCTCCTGGATGTACAGCATATGCAGCACGATGGCCTTCTTCCATGATGTCTCGTCTAAGAGTTCCAACATCTGGTACACACAACCGTTGTTCAAAACGCAAGACTCCTGTATCGTCGAGTGTGAAACTATTCACTTCACCAATCTTCACCTTTTCCATAATTTGGACAAGCTCAGGATCCTCTATTTGAGATATCCGTATCTGGTCTATAAGGGAAGATCTAGCCCTGATATGGGCTAAGAATGATCCTATCCTTGTAACCTCGAGAGTAGCACCTTTTGCTCTCAGCTCTTGTAGTTCTTGGATCAATGGTCTTCTTGTAACTGTTACATGGGCTAGACTACCCATAGATTTTCCACTCAAGGCATCTGCTACTACGTTCACTTTGCCTGGGTGGTAAAGAATATTGCAATCATAGTCTTTTAGTAATTTTACCCATCTCCTCTGCCTCAAGTTTAGGTCCTTTTGGTCGAAAATATATTTTAGACTTTTATGCTCAGTGTAGATTTCGCAAGTTTCTCCGTATAGATAATGTCGCCATATCTTTAAAGCGAAAACTACTGCTGTCATTTCCAGATCGTGGGTGGGGTAGTTTTGTTCATGTTTCTTAAGTTGTCTCGATGCATATGCCACTACCTAGCCATGCTGTATGAGAATACATCCCAACCCTACTCTTGATGCATCGTAGTATACTGTAAAACCTCCTGGTCCTGAGGGTAAGACCAATACAGGTGCGGAGATTAACCTTTTCTTGAGTTCTTGGAAGCTTTCTTCACAAGCGTCATCACATTGGTACTTTACTCCTTTCCTAGTCAGTCGCGTGAGAGCGGCGGCTAACTGGGAAAATTTTTGGATGAAACGACGATAATATCCTGCTAATCCCAAGAAGCTGCGAATCTCTGCGACGGAGGTAGGTCTAGGCCACATTTTGACTGCTTCTACTTTGCTTGGGTCTGCTTGAATGCCATCTTTGGAGATCACATGTCCCAAGAAAGTCACACGATCAATCCAAAACTCGTATTTAGAGAATTTGGCGTACAATTGATGATCCCTCAATGTCTGCAACACAATATGAAGGTGTTGTTCGTGCTCTTCTGAAGTCTTTGAGTACACGAGAATGTCGTCTATGAAAACAATGACGAATTTGTCTAGAAAGGATTTAAAAATCCTATTCATTAAATCCATGAAAGCAGCTGGTGCATTCGTTAATCCAAATGACATCACCAAGAACTCATAGTGCCCATATCTGGTACCGAAGGCTGTTTTAGGCACATCCTCCTCCTTGATCTTGAGTTGGTGATAACCAGAGCTCAAGTCAATCTTTGAAAAACACTTGGCTCCTTGAAGTTGATCGAAAAGGTCGTCGATGCGAGGCAACGGGTATTTATTTTTGATAGTTACTTTATTCAATTGCCTGTAATCTATGCATAGCCTCATCGATCCGTCCTTCTTTTTCACGAACAGAACAGGAGCTCCCCAAGGTGAATAACTTGGCCTAATAAAGCCTTTATCTAGCAAGTCTTGTAACTGAGTCTTTAGCTCTTTTAATTCTGTTGGTGCTATTCTATAAGAGGGTATGGAGATTGGGCGAGTATCTGGTGCTAACTCTATATGGAACTCAATCTCTCGATCTGGGGGTACACCTGGTAGATCATCTGGGAAGACGTCTACAAACTCCTGGACTACTGGAATGTCCTCTACTTTTAGTTCTTCTTTCTTAATATCTTTAACAAATGCCAAGTATCCTTGACAGCCCTTTCGCAATAAACGTTGGGCACACATTAAAGATATAAGATTTCCAGAAATTTCACTCCGTTCACCATGAAATACGAAGGAAGGCTCCCCCGGAATATTGAACTTAACTATCTTATTATAGCAATCCAGGGTGGCATGACAAGATGCCAGCCAATCCATGCCTAAGATGACATCAAAGTCTGTCATATCTAACAGCATTAGGTCTACTGTTATATTTATTTCTCCGACTCTTACCTTGCAAGCTCGATAGCCTCGTTCTATTAGTAGGGTGCCTCCAGTAGGCGTAGTTACTAAAAACGGACATTCTAATCTAACAACTTTTTGCTTAAAGTTCTTAGCAAAGAATGGTGACACATAGGAATGCGTAGAGCCAGAGTCAAACAAAACATGTGTAAAATTTGATTCAATCAGAAGAGTACCTGCTACCACCGTATTAGACGCCTGAGCATCTTGACGGGTTAAAGCGAATACTCGAGCGTTCCCTCGGCTTGCTGAATCCTGACCTCGACCACCTTGTCCTCTGCCAGCATCTCTTCCGATTCCATTGCCTCCTACAGTTACAGGGGCTCTGTTGGCAACAGTGGCCTCTGATTGATTAGGGTGTACTGACCCTTGGCCAGATCTCGTGTAGAGTTGGGGGCAATCTCTTTTGATGTGGCCCTGTTGACCACATTGGTAACAGATCCTAGTATTGTTGTTGACAAAACAAGCACCGAAGTGGTTTCTTTCACATTTAGAGCACCAGGGCCTTTGTTGACCCCCTGTACTACTTTGTTGACGCTGTGGTGCACTAGCGGTAGAGGCTGCATGTCCAGAACTCTCTCTGTGGTAGCGTGATTTCTCATCATGTGTCCTCTTTCTTTTGTTATTCCATTTTTCTTTATGCATATCTCTTTCTTCCATCATACGGGCGATGTCGACGGCTTCTGTGTAAAATGAAAAATCTCGTATCTTCGATCCCACCCTGTCAAATAAAGACTCTCGAAGGCCTTTAATAAACCGTCGGATCTTTTCTTTCTCAGTTAGGACCATGTGAGTAGCATATTCAGACAATTCTACAAACAGATTGTCGTATTTATCGACGATTCGTGATCCTTGCCGGAGTGCCTCAAATTCATTCATCTTTGCTTCTCGTATACTCTCCGGAATAAATTGTTCTCGAAAAATTCTTTTAAAGTCATTCCATTTAACGGGTGGGGCATTTCTAGCCATGCCCTTCTTCCATGTTCGCCACCAGCGGTCCGCCTTACCTCTTAACTGAAAGGTAACAAGGGTTACTTTTCGAGGTTCAGGGCATTCTAGCGTGTCAAGGATTTTCTCACAGTCATCTAGAAAACGTTGTGGGTCTTCATTAACATCTCCTGCAAAGGTTGGCGGATTCAGCTTGATAAATTCTGAGATCTTGACCTTTGTCCCTACCCAATCCTGAGGAGGGGGTGGAGGTGGCATCTGGTCTGTCTCTTGTACTTTTGCAGCATGTACTGATGCCTGTGAGCCATTTTCAGATGATTGTCCCATTAGAAGTTCCTTCAGCCCATTTACCTTGTTCTGCATTGCAGCTAATGCTTCCATTACTACAGTCGCGTCAATTTGTGATGGTACTCCACTACTTCTTTCAGGATTTTCAGTGGATATCTCTTTGTCTTGTGCACGGTTACCTTCTGTATGATTAGGCATCTCTAGCCTTGCATCTACTGACTGAGCAACTATAGGGACCAGGGCCCTGCCAGATCTTGTGCGGATTCCAGAAGCGTTTGATTTTCTTGGTGCCATCTAAACTTATTCTACAATTAAGAATATATATCGTCACTATTATGCTTCGAGTAAAGATACGAAAGAAAAGGATTTTAAACTCTATAGGGCTTTTGGTGGATCTTCGTCCTATGGTCCTGCTGCAGTCACGACAATAAGGGAAGGCCCACTAAAGACACCTTGCTCTGTAATCACTAGGAGACCTAACAACCTATGTTCTGATATCAACTTTGTCACGACCTATTTTCTAGGCACATGACCGGCACAATGATGAATATCCCATCACTGTAAGGCTTTCGATAAATTCTTCCCACAAGTAAAATTATTAGTCATTATCTATATTCTCAAAATACCATTCCTTAAGAAATACAAAGAAAATACATTAGATTTTCTTAATTAATAATAATAGATCCTCAGTACAAAATACATTATCATACTGAAATACAAGCTAAATACCAAACCCCTGACCCAGATGTCCTAGACGGTTACTGTCACGACCCGTTTTCTGGGCACATGACCGGCACAATGATGAATCTCTCATCACTGTAAGCCTTCCGATAAATATATCAAATTCTCTTATCTGAAAATCATAGAGATGATTTGCATGTAATAATAGATTATTAATATAAAATACATTATTATACTGACATACAAGCCAAATGTCGAACCCCTGACCTAGATGTCCTAGACGATTACAGAGCAACATAATCTATAACAAAAGAGGGGTCTACCCGACAACGGGAAGGTCCAAAGTGATCTACTCCTCTAGCAGATATTCTTCACTGACAACCTGATCTGAACAAAAAGGTTGTACAAACAGTGTGAGCTTTTAAACTCAATGAGCGAATCGGCCTCGCGTTAATAAAATTCAAATACATTACCAGTCATGCAAGCATATCCAAAGGCTCATACTCAACCAATAGACAGAAGATAAAAATTCATCCAATTCAACAAACGTTACTAGTACTCGTCAATGGCAATATATCCCAGAGAGCGCACACAGGCCGGCTCACCAATTATGTATATTTCCGCCATGACGCACAACATCATCCTCTTACATACAAGAAGATAAAAATTCATCCAATTCAACAAACGTTACTAGTACTCGTCAATGACAATATATCCCGGAGAGCGCACACAGGCCGGCTCGCCAATTATGTATATTTCTGCCATGACGCACAACCTCATCCTCTTAGCTAGGGCGCCTCACGGATTTATCACCAATCCGGGCTATATCCCTACTAAGGGAATCGTTGTCTCCACACTCATTGGTCAAGACACCCTGTCAACCGGGTTTTCCGCCTTGCCGTGAGAGGGGGTACTGTCCCGCTCAATCACAATCAATAGCATTTCATATCATAATCAGAAGCTCAATATAATATTCATCCATATAACAGGTATAGTATATAACTATATTATAGATTTATAAACCACATATCAAGATAACAATTAATCCGTTTTTTGAAAACATTCAAACTTCACATCATCATAAGATACTTATTTCATTTTATCCATACTTATGGATTAATTATCTCATTTAGTTTCGTCATTCTGAATCCAATTTCCCCCTATGAATCTTGGGAGTGTCCTACGACATACTTTTTATCACCAGTAATGCTAAAACTCTATTAAAACGGGGTCGTTTCACTCACCTGGATTCCGTACGAGCATCGCTTCTCTAAGTCATTACAGACAAGAGTGCTCAGGTGAATTTTGGTGTTCTGCTACGGAGATTTTCATGAAAGATTAGAGAAAATACGTTAGAATTGTTTTCGTACAGATACTGTTCAAACGCACGGTTACTGTTCATATATACGGTCACTATTCATATGTACGGTCACTATTCATACATATGGTTACTATTCATACAGTTACTATTCATATGTACGATTACTATTTATACCAGAAATAGAGAATACAATCTGTAAAAGAGTACACCGGTAAGTTCCCAGGAAAGAGTGGAGGGTCACACTGGACACACTTAAAAACCAGGTCTTTCCTTAGGCAGAACTTTCCTAGACATGTATTTTTCACAGTTTACATTCTATTTCGGTAATCAGAGAATCAAAATAACATATAAACAGCTAAGGACAGTTTTTCTGATGTGGAAGATCAGCCAAGGCCGCAACCACAGAGCATACTTAAGAAAATAACTTCTAAAATTTGAAAGACATAGAAAGGGCATAGTTTCCTTACCTAAGCTGAAAAGGAAAGGCCCAAAATCTCAGAGGCCTAGCGTCGGAGCAAGAGAAACTTAAGGAGAGAAGAAGAGAAGTTTGAAGGTGTGAGTTTAGAAGTGAAATGGAAGGGCCTATTTATAGCAAAAGTCAAGGGTACTATTTGACACTATACGCTAATAAAATATTCAATTTACTATTTATGAAAATGACATTTCTAATAATGCAGTTACTGTACACCTCACGCGAACGATGGAAAATTTTTCTGTTATTACTATTGGAAACTTAAAAGGAAAACTATCCTTTCACCTTAAACCTTTAAGTTTCTTTTCAATTCAGTCCTTTCAATTTAGTCCCTGAGGGTATTTTTACACATAAAACATCATTTTCTCCTACAAACTTCTTTCTAGTTTTCTCTTATGATCAAACCACATCTAGTACTTGACATTTCGATTGTATAAATGAACAGTATCGTATACGTAAATAGTATTATATGGGTAAATAGTACCGTATACTGAAATAGTAACAGTAGTTTGTAAACAAATATTTATATTTTATTTTTCATGGGTATTACAGTTACAGAGCAATATACTGTATAACAAAAGAAGGGCCTACCCGACAGCGGGAAGGTCCAACGTGATCTACTCCTCTAGCGGATGTTCTTCGGCGACAACCTGATCTGAACAAAAAGTTTGTACAGAAAGTGTGAGCTTTTAAACTCAGTGAGCAAATCGGCCTCGCGTTAATAAAATTCAAATACATCACCAGTCATGGAAGCATATCCGAAGGCTCAAGCTCAACCAATAGATATAGTTAGAAATTATATACAAGAAGACAAAAATTCATCCAATTCAACAAACATTACTAGTACTCATCAATGGCAATATATTCCGGAGAGCGCACACAGGCCGGCTCACCAATTATGTATATTTCTGCCATGACGCACAACCTCATCCTCTTAGCTAGGGCGCCTAACGGATTTATCACCAATCCGGGCTATATCCCTACTGAGGGAATCGTTGTCTCCACACTCGTTGGTCAAGACACCCTTTAAACCGGGTTTTTTGCCTTGCCGTGAGAGGGGGTACTGTACCGCTCAATCACAATCAATAGTACAACAGTTCATATCATAATCAGAAGCACAATATAATACTCATCCATATAACAGGTATAGTATATAACTATATGATTCAAATTTCACATCATCATGAGATACTTGCTTCGTCTTATCCATACTTCTGGATTAATTATCTCATTATATTCGTCATTCTGAATCCAATTTCCCCCTATGAGTCTTGGGAGTGTCCTACGACATACTTTTTATCACCAGTAATGCTAAAACTCTATTAAAACGGGGTCGTTCCACTCACCTGGATTCCGTACGAGTATCACTTCTTTAAGTCGTTCTGCTACGAAGATTTTCATGAAAGATTAGAGAAAATACGTTAAGATTATTTTCGTACAGATACTGTTCATACGTACGGTTACTATTCATACATACGGGTACTATTCATACCAGAAATAGATAATACAATCTGTAAAACAGTACACCAGGTAAGTTCCCAGGAAAGAGTGGAGGGTCACACTGGACACACTTAAAAACCACGTCTTTCCTTAGTCAGAACTTTCCTAGACATGTATTTTTCACAGTTTACATTCTATTTCGGTAATCAGAGAATCAAAATAACATATAAACAGCTAACGACAGTTTTTCAGATGTGGAAGATCGGCCAAAGCCGCAACCACAGAGCATAATTAAGAAAATAACTTCTAAAATTTGAAAAACATAGAAAGGGCATAGTATCCTTACCTAAGTAAAAAAAAGAAAGGCCCAAAATCTCAGAGGCCTAGCGTCGGAGCAAGAGAAACTTAAGGAGAGAAGAAGAGAAGTTGAAGGTGTGAGTTTAGAAGTGAAATGGAAGAGCGTATTTATAGCAAAAGTCAAGGGTACTATTTGACATTATGCGGTAATAAAATATTCAATTTATTATTCATGAAAATGACATTTCTAATAATACAGTTACTGTGCACCTTACGCTGGAAAATTTTTCTTTTATTTACTATTGGAAACTTAAAGGAAAAACTATCCTTTCACCTGAAACTTTTAAGTTTCTTTTCAATTCAGTCCTTTCAATTTAGTCCCTAAGGGTATTTTTACACATAAAACGTCATTTTCTCCTACAAACTTCTTTCTAGTTTTCTCTTATGACCAAACCACATCTAGTACTTGACATTTTGATTGTATAAATGAACAGTACCATATACGTAAATAGTATAATACGGTAAATAGTACCGTATACTGAAATAGTAACAGTAGTTTGTAAACACGCATTTATATTTTATTTTTCATTGGTATTACAGATTCTTTTTTGCAATACTATAATATTATAAGAAAACATATACTTATATTTGAAGTCAATATATCAAATGTTAAAATAAAAATCGGTCAAATCCTAATTTTTAGTATTATAATTTTTTTATTGTCTGCAAAGAATCAACTAAAACATAGATTCAAATTTTGAAGGCAAATTTTGTAAAATAATAAAATAATTAAGAAAAATATGAGATTTATATGTTTATTGACAAAAGAGATTTGGTAAATAAAATGTTATATATATATATATATATATATATATATGTATATATATATATAATATTTATATATATATATATTTTATTTGGTTTGGTGGGTTTCATTTAATCGAATCGACCAAACCAAAATCGAATCGATTAAAATTCATATTTCAAAAATTAATTTGAATTTTTTTTTAAGTTTTAGTCAATTTTTTGTCAATTTTGTTCATTTTGATCGATTTGGTTTAGTTTTGAATACCTCTAGTTGCTATCTCATTTTCTTAAAAAAAAAAAATATCCCTTGATCAATCAGCTAGAGGCACTTGCCTCCATCTCCCCAAAAATCGACGCCCAGCTCCCTTGTTTCTTTAGCATATCCCACTCCCTCCCTCTATTTCAAACACTTGCAGTGTGTTTGGTCAAAGTATAGAGCAAGAATAGAAAGGAAAGAGAGAAATGGAATGGAATGGAAAATGGAAAAAGAAAAAAAAAAGAAAAGGAAAAAAAACTATTTGGTATAAGATGAAAAAATAAATAGGAAAAAAATTAATATTTTAATATGTATTTTTTTAATGAAGTAATTTTACCAAAATGTCCTTCACTTAAAATTTTATTGTGACAAATTAAAAAAACTCAAGCATCTTCTTCTTCATGCATGCCCTAGCTCCATCCTCTTCACTAGCTCGTTCATTGCTTTCATTCTCCATCACACCCAAAACCCCCCGACACCTACCCCAATCTTCACCATCCTCCCACTATCTCACTCTTCCTCTGGCAAAACCTTCATCGTCATGTTCTGTAAGATTCCTGATTATATATATTGCCACTTCTCTGAAGTTATCATGCTGGAGAAGACAAAAGAAAAGACGTCGTTTTGTGATGCTAAGCTCAAAACTTTAAGTCTGAAACGTTGTCATTTTATTTTTTAATTGTTTTAGTTCTCCTGTATAAAATGCAGTCATTTTATTCAGGTCATTAGTTAGTTAAGTTAGTTAGCCTTCATTTTTCTTTTTAAGTCTTTGTATTCTTTATCAGATGTAATTTTTTTCATTCGATTGTAAGTTTGAATTACAGTAATACATGATTCCGAATATTACATTTAAGAAATTGTACATGGTATTAGTGCCAGGTTGTGATCAGGAAGCAATCTAGTCGTTTCTTTTCTTCTTTCTTTTCTGTGATGATGACAATAACGATTACAACCAACAGAGAATCAAAAATCGCAAAAGAGGATCTACTTTCTTGCAAGGATCGGATCACCCAGGCATAAACCTCATTACTTCGCTCCTCATCGGCAACAACTACTTGACGTAGAGTCACTCGGTTAGAATCACTCTTGGAGCCAAAACAAAACTCGGTTTCATCAATGGCAAATGCAAGTCGCCGGACGAAGGGGATGCTAAGTACAAGCAATGGCATAAGGTGGATTGTATGGTTAGGTCATGGATATTAAATTCCATTACCAAGGATATAGTAGAGGCTTTTCTCTATGTAAATACTGCAAAAGATTTATGGGATGAGATAAAAGAACGATTTGGGGAATGTAATGGCCTCTTGCTGTACCAAATATAGAGAGAGATATCAACGGTGATGTAGGGAAACATGACAGCAGTGTAATACTATATGAAACTCAAAAAATATTGGAATGAACTTACATGCTTAGCCCCTGTGTCGGAGTGTTCATGCGGTGCAGCAAAGGAAATTTCAGATTCTGTAGAATCAAATAGGCTTATGCAATTCCTAATAGGATTAAACAAAATATGCTACTCTTTACGGAGACAAGTCCTACTGATGGAACCATCACTAAATGTAAATAAGACATATTATCTGGTTCTTCGTGTCGAGAAACAGAAGAAAATAGTGCTTTCTTGGCTAAACAGAACCCACATAGAAGAGGTAGATGAAGAAATCAAGTTAGGGGCTATGGCAGCTAAGGTAGAAATAAGGGACATGTTACGGATAAAAGCTCAAGACAAAGTGATTACTGCAATATGCCTGGACACACAAGGGATACCTGCTTCCAACTTAATGGATACCAGAGTGATATCAACAATATAAAGATCAAAAGGAAAGTGCAAATCTTGCTAGTGAAGAAACAAATAAAACTCCTTTTGACCAAATGGAAGAAAGCAATAATAGTCAAGGATCTGTGACCCACCTTCTGAAGAACTTGCAGCTTGAACTTGATAAAATCAAGGGCAAGGTTCAGAATACTAGTAAGAGCCAAAGTCAAACAATTAATCTGATCCGAGCCAATGATTTGGTAGACGATCACTTCGTTGGTAAGACCATTAAACCATAAAATGTCACTACTGCTTTACATGTTACTTTTAACATGCTTGAAAATTTGGAACCGGGGTTATGGATTATTGACACTGGTGCCACATCACACACTGACAAAAACTTGTTAAACAAAATGCACAAAGTTTCTTGTCCCATTCCCATAAAGTTACGTGATGGAAGCACCAAACATGTTATTAATATTGGCCAAGTAACACTGTCACCCAAGCTTGTTTTGCAAGAAGTTTTCTATACACCCTATTTTAAATTCAATCTTTTATCTGTCAATAAATTATGTAATGCTGCTCACTTAAGTTTTAGCTTCTTTTCTGATTGTTGTATCCTATAGGACTAGAAGACTAAGCTCATTCTTGCTAAGGGAAAGGCTTTGGGAAGTCTTTACATTCTTGATATAAATTCTATAATTAATAGTGATGATGATATCTGTAATAGTTTGACATGTAATAAATCTATTAATATTTCTAGTAGTGGCAATACTTGTAAGAATACTGATACCAACTTGAATAAGAAAATTGAGAATGCTGAAGTTTGCTCAAATGATAAATATGCCTGTCTTTTAGAACATTCTCATTCCTCACAAGTTAAAATGTAGCACAAGCGTCATGTACATACCCTTTATATTACTCTGCAACACTTAAATTCACTTGAGATTATTTTCACCCCTACCAATGATGAGAAAATTAATTTGCAAGTTTGTGATGTTTGTCATAAGTCTAAACAGGTAAGGTTACCTTTTTTCTACCAACTATTTTCAATTGATTCACATGGATATATGGGGTCTTTACTCTCGACCTTCATTCACTAGGACTAACTACATGCTCACAATAGTTGATGACTTTTCTCGGGCCACCTAGACACATCTTCTTCATCACAAACCTCAAACAAGTAGCATTTTTTTCTTCTTTTATAAATATGATTCATACATAATTCAACACTAGAACAAAAACAATAAGAACTGACAATGATGATGAGTTTATTGGGGCTGAGTTATTGGGGCGGAATTCTAGAGATTATTGAAAATTAATGGCATTGAACATCAGAAAAACCTGCTCCTACACATCTCAATGAAACGGTGTAGTGGAACGGAAGTGTCACGACCCGTTTTCTGGGCACATGACCGGCACAATGATAAATATCCCATCACTGTAAGCCTTTCGATAAATTCTACCCATGAGTATAGTCATTATCTCTATATTATCAAAATAACCATTCCTGAAGAAAATATATCAAATTTTCTTATTTGAAATTCATAGAGATTATTTGCATATAATAATAGATCCTCAACATAAAATACCTTATTGTACTGAAATACAAGCCAAATACCAAACCCCTGACCTAGATGTCCTAGACGATTACAGAGCAACATAATCTATAACAAAAGAGGGGTCTACCCGACAACGGGAAGGTCCAAGGTGATCTACTCCTCTAGCAGATATTCTTCGCTGGCAACCTGATCTGAACAAAAAGGTTGTACAAACAGTGTGAGCTTTTAAACTCAATGAGAGAATCGGCCTCGCGTTAATAAAATTCAAATACATTACCAGTCATGCAAGCATATCCAAAGGCTCATACTCAACCAATAGACAGAAGATAAAAATTCATCCAATTCAACAAACGTTACTAGTACTCGTCAATGGCAATATATCCCAGAGAGCGCACACAGGCCAGCTCACCAATTATGTATATTTCCGCCATGAAGCATAACATCATCCTTTTACATACAAGAAGATAAAAATTCATCCAATTCAACAAACGTTACTAGTACTCGTCAATGGCAATATATCCCGGAGAGCGCACACAGGCCGGCTCACCAATTATGTATATTTCCGCCATGACGCACAACCTCATCCTCTTAGCTAGGGCGCCTCACAAATTTATCACCAATCCGGGCTATATCCCTACTGAGGGAATCGTTGTCTCTACACTCATTGGTCAAGACACCCTGTCAACCGGGTTTTCCGCCTTGCCGTGAGAGGGGGTACTGTCCCGCTCAATCACAATCAATAGCATTTCATATCATAATCAGAAGCTTAATATAATATTAATCCATATAACAGGTATAGTATATAACTATATTATAGCTTTATAAACCACAATTCAAGAGATTCAATCTTCACATCATTATGAGATACTTGCTTTTTCTTATCCATACTTCTGGATTAATTATCTCATTATATTCGCCATTCTGAATTCAATTTCCCCCTATGAATCTTGGGAGTGTCCTACGACATACTTTTTATCACCAGTAATGCTAAAACTCTATTAAAACGGGGTCGTTTCACTCACCTGGATTCCGTACGAGTATCACTTCTCTAAGTCGTTACAGACAAGAGTACACAGATGAATTTCAATATTCCGCTACGGGAGATTTTCATGAAAGATTAGAGAAAACAAGTTAGGATTGTTTTCATACAGATACTGTTCATATATATGGTCACTATTCATATATACAGTCACTATTCATACGTACGGATACTATTTATACATACGGATAATATTCGTACATACGGTCACTATTCATATGTATGAATACTATTTTTATGTACGGATACTATTCATATGTACAGTTACTATTCATATGGTTACTATTCATACGTACGGGTACTATTCATACCAGAAATAGAGAATACAATCTGTAAAAGAGTACACCAGGTAAGTTCCCAGGAAAGAGTGGAGGGTCACACTGGACACACTTAAAAACCAGGTCTTTCCTTAGCCAGAACTTTCCTAGACATGTATTCTTCACAGTTTACATTCTATTTCGGTAATCAGAGAATCAAAATAACATATAAACAGCTAAGGACAGTTTTTCTGATGTGGAAGATCGGCCAAAACCGCAACCACAGAGCATACTTAAGAAATTAACTTTGATAAGTCCTAGAAAGTCACTAAATAATGTCACCATATTTGGGATTTTCGGTCCTCTTTTAGCCATGTTTGCTTTCCTTTTGCGCTTGTTATCTTTGTTTTCGTACAATTTCTGTGTGCTTGTCAGTGTTCGTATTTTCTTGTTTTTCTGTGCCTTTTATTGCCTTTTTAATTTATTTTATTTATTGTTTTCTGTAGGTGCGTTCGTGGGGAGAAAACAAGAGAAAGCAAATTCCAGTGGCCTGGCGCCCAGGCGCCAGGCATGTGAAGAACCAGGGCTCTTTGCCCAGTTGGCGCCCAGGCGCCAGACGTGGCGCCCAGGCGCCCAACCCCTGAACTGGCCATTAGATGTTGCAGCCTTGGCGCCCAGGCGCCAGACCTGGCGCCCAGGCGCCAGACTTCGGACCAGCAGCATAAAATCTCCTTTTTGAGCATTTTAACCTAATCTTGGACTTGGGAGATTTTGGGGAGCTTGGAGGCGGCTAGGGTTTACTCTACAGAGCTGGTTAGGGGGGAGAAGAGCTTTCCTTCAATGGATTGGTCTTCTTTCCCCCATCTCTTCTCTTTCCTCTTCATTTTCTTCTCTTTTCATGTTGTATTTTCTTGTATTTTCTTGTATTATGTAGTGGTAGGTAATATGTAACTCAAGGATTGTTATGAGTCCGATTTTAGATTAGGTTTTGTGTAATTTCTCGAACTCTTGTAGTTATTGCTTGGTTAATGCATGTTTATTTATTCCAATCTTAATGCTTTCCTTTAAATTGGCCATTTATTGGGATGATTGGGTGTTTTTACCAAACTTGGGAAGGGGAGGTAGAAACAAGACCAAATGAGTAAGTTGTATGAGTTCTTGAACCTTAAAGGAGAGGGGATTGATTTGCTAATATCATAGGAATATAGTTATTAGCCTCATATAGTCAAATTAGGGTTTGGTCATTTAATGAACTTGATTTTCACATAAGGAATTATGGAGAGTTAGGTTTTATCTTAGTTGAGGTTTGGGAAAATCCTTCTAGGAATATTCGTGCCCTAGACTAGCATGTACAAGTGGTAAAAGCAAGAGTAAGAGGATGATAATGGAATCTATGAAGAATGATGGGCATGGTGGTTGATGTAATTTAATTTCTTATGAGGTTTTGTTATTGAATGATTCGTTTCAATTGCATTTCGTATTTTGTTGGAGTGGAATTACCGGATTGAATTGCTCTAAAAATGATTGATCACCACTTTTATGAGTTTGGGGGTTTTTATCTATGCTAGGGATAGCTAGGTATTAACTAGCCCATTGTAACTTCCACCATAAATCGGATTAATCTAGGGATGGATAATCTTATTTATGTGGTTTTTATGAGTTCCTAAACTTAATCACCTACTTGAATGATTGGATTAAGGAATTAAACAATCATTGGGTATAGGTAGGTTTGTTTCTCCAAGGGATTGGGTTCAAACACTTGAGAGAGCTTAACCAACTCCAAAAGGATTTGCAATTTGATTGAATCAGTCTTTAACAACTCAAAGACTCATTTGTCTATGAATTAGTCGGATTAAGAATTAAATGAAGTCAATCCCATCAATCCTAGGTTACTGTCATTAGGAGTAGCTTAGTTTTAGGTTTTAGATAGAGTTTAGTTTATTTTGTAACATTAGTTTTATATTTTCGTTCAATGATTCGTCTAGATAGCATTTAACTTTAGCTTCGCGGGTACTTGGTACCTCAATCCTCGTGGGAACGATACTCTACTCACTCTGTATTACTTGTGCGATTGGTGCGCTTGCCAAATCGCCTAACAAGTTTTTGGCGCCGTTGCCGGGGATTGATGGTTGTGCCAATATTCAATGAAGCTGAAGTGGTGCTACTTTAGACACCTTTGTTGTACATTCTCTTGTGTCTTTGCAAATTTTCATTTCTTCTGGTGTTGTGTTTTATTTTTGTGGTCTTATTCTTACGGTGTTCTTCTTTGGTTGTGCATGGAATCTGGTTTATCTTCCTTGCTGGAAAACGTTGAGGATGAGAGCGGAGCACTGATGACCAAGGAAGGAGACATTATCTAGCGAAGGACACCGGTAAAGTCTGGCTAAGGACTATAAACGTAGCGCTCTTGGGAGGCACCCCAAGTTTCTTGACCTTTCCGTCATATTAATTTGTTCTTGGTTTTGTTCAGTAATTTTAATTTTGTGATTGTTGGTGTTTAGTATAATTTTGGTTGATTATTTCTGTGTTTGATTGTTGTGTTAGTTGATTTTGTTGTTTGATTTTGTTTAATGTTGAATTTGTATGTTTTTACTGTGTGTATGAGTTGTTTTGTGGTATTTTTACGAATCACAAACCTCAATTTTCGTGGGTCAACAAATTCTGAGGCCTGGATGTTGCTGCTGCAAGGAGTAATTCACTTCTGTCAAGGTGGCGCCCAGGCGCCATGAAGCCAAAGGAAGAATTGCTCTCTGTCTCACTGGCGCCCAGGCGCCATGAAGCCAAAGGAAGAATTGCTCTCTGTCTCACTGGCGCCCAGGCGCCAGACGTCAGTTTATTTAGGGTTTCGGACGCTGGCGCCCAGGCGCCAGACCTGGCGCCCAGGCGCCAGCGTCGAATTTAATTCTCTGCAGAAAATTTTTTCTGCACTTCCTCTTTTCCCAAACCCTAGCAGCCGCCTCCCTCACTTCTCCTCTCCTTCTCCGGCACTTTTTCCTCCCAAAACCTCCATTTTCACCGATTAGAAACCCCTCCTTCACCATCCTCTCCATTTTCTCACACATCCCTCCACTTTTCTACCATCTCCATCACTTTCTTCTCACTTTTTCTTCTGTTCTTCATCTTCTTCGCGTTGGGGGCTGACTTTCGAAGCTTAGAGGTTCTCTTTCTCACTTTTCTGTAGATTTTGGTAAGTACCCTCTTCCCCACCTCAATTTTTCTTGAATTTAAAAAAAAAAAATTTATATATTTATATTTTTCAGATTTGGGAATTTTTAGATTTAGGGTGCTGTTTTGATTTATTTTGAAATTTCTGAAACTTGTAAAATTGGAATTTAGGTTTTTAGAATGTTTATTTTATTTTCTGAAATTTTATGATTTTTTTTTAAATTTGGTTTTTATTATTTTTCAAAATTTTTCTTTTATTGAATAATCCAATTTTAGAGTTTTTGAAATTAAAAATTTTGCTTTTTGAATGTTTAGGGTTGGCTATTGCATAAATAATGTCTCACAAACGTTCAAGGAAGCAAAAGGAAGCCGAATCCTCCTCTAGTAGAGACTTTGATGCCTCTAGGTTTAGGAATTTTGAGTGTAAAATGAAATTTGATGAGCTTGAACCTAGAGAGTTTATTAAAGAGAGAGGGTTTTATCTGAGGGCCAACCAGTACCCTGAAATTCAAAATAGAATAAGAGAGTGGGGTTGGGAAACACTATGTAGGCCAGCTACGAGATACTACCCCGAGGTTGTAAAAGAATTCTATGCAAATGCATTTAGGGGGAACAATGATAGTGTTGCGGACAGACATACTTCTTTTGTTAGGGAGAAAACAATTTTTTTTACTGCAAATAATATCAATAATCTGTTTGGTCTGAGATATGGTCCTGAGGCTGATAATGAATATGCTGATTGGATGAGGTTTAGGTATATGAGATCAAACACACTTATTGATACTCTCTGTAAAGAGGGAGCGAGATGGGAGTTGGACGCTCAGGGGAAAGAAACACATTTTAAAAAATCTGATATGAAACAAATCCCCAAAGCGTGGTGCACTTTCGTCCAATCCAATCTCCTCCCCACTTCGAACCGTTCTGAAGTAACAATAGAAAGAGCGGTGGTCATCTATATGATTTTTACAGGAAGTGTCTTTAACGTTGGATCTCTGTTATCCCAAAATCTAGATAAATTAATTCAAAAACAAGGAAAAAGATTGGGATATCCTTGCCTAATTACTAACCTCTGTCAAAAGGATGAGGTGCCTATGCTTAATGAGATTTTTCGTAATCCCGAGGGTCCTATCACTGCACAAGTGATAGATTCTATGGCACCACGTGATGGAGCCCCCGCGGATCACTATCAGGCACCCATTCTGATTCCTCAGGCACCATCCAGACCACGCGCTGCACCTGCACCTCAGGGACCTCATATGTCGCAGCGGATTATTGATATTGAAAACTCCCTAAGTGATTTGAGAGCGTCCCACGATGCTTTTGTTGTTTCCCATAATGCATTTGTAGGAACACAGAATGAGCACAATAGGGGTGTAACTCAGGCTCTGTATGCCATGGCTAGACATTGGGGAGTGAGCACAGAGGGTTGGGCCTTGCAGGATCCTTCTTATGATCCAACAGACAACATCAATTTTGATCCTGCAGTCAACAGTGGAGTAGCTGGCGGAGATGAAGAGATGGGCGAAGAAGAAGACGACGCTGATGACACGGATTGAGGCGTTGTGATTCAGTGTTTTGTTGTTTTTATTTCTTTGTTTATTGATTCTTGTACTGTATTTCTCATTTGAGAACTTTTTGTTTTGTTATTTTTATGTCTTTTTTTTTTGGATTTTGTTGATGTCTCTATTTTTGTGATGGAATGGTTAAGACTCTTGTTATTGTCATTTTGTTATTTTGATTCTTGTTTAATAATCGTTGTGTATTTTAATTCTGTTGTTGTTGTTGTTGATGGTTTGTTTTTAGCATTCATTGCCTTTCCGTCCCCTTTTGTTGATTGTCCCCTTTTGGATGCTCAAACCTTATTTATGTGCTTGGTTTGACATTGAGGACAATGTCTGGTTTAGGTTTGGGGGAGTGGGTTGTTGTTTAATAAGAATGCAATTCCTTTTGTTGAACCATCATGTTTTAGGATTTCTCTTGATATTTTGGAAATTGTTGAACAGGTGTTATGTTATGTCAACGTTGGTTGAATTTATGTCGTCATCTTATTTAAAATCGAGCTAAGTTATGGAATTTTAGAATTTATTCATTAAATTGAGAATTTTCAAACATTCTTAAATAAAAGTTGTAGGTGTTTTTTTTTTAATTTTCTTTAAATACTCCTCAAATTTTTAAAATTTTTTATTCTTATTTGTGATGTATATTTGCTCAATAAGGGAATTTAAAAAAAAAAAAAACAAAAACAAAAAAAAAACAAAAAAAAAACAAAAAAAAAATAAATATAATGAGTGTGATTTAAGTTGAGGAAGTGTAGTGTGGTTTAGGCGCACAATACTTTCTCCAACCAATGAATCATATCTTAACAAATAAAGGCGACAGACAAGGCATTGTTGTGTGGATTAGGCGCACTGATAATTCTTTGTTTCCTTAGCCTATTAGCGGATATTACTTAGATTGAGGGGAAGATGTGTGGTTAGGCGCACGGTCTTCACTTCAATCATAAATAAATTGGAATTCCCTTTGCTAAAATACACTTTGATAGAGCTGAGAAAAATCTCACAATAAGGTAAATTCTTTTAAACTTTTGAGGTAGTAATTAGAGAAAATTAAGGGCATTTATGATTTTAATTTTAAGGTTAATGAAAATTTTCAATTTACCTATCAATTCAAGAAATTCATTGCTTACCTTTGCTTTATTTAGATGAATGCATGAATTTAACTTACTTGCTCATAATCTTTCAAGTTGTTCAACACTTCCTTTTTATCAAGAAATATCTTTTTGTTATGTTCGTTTGTAATTGTTTGCTTGAGGACAAGCAAAGATCTAGGTTTGGGGGAGTTGATAAGTCCTAGAAAGTCACTAAATAATGTCACCATATTTGGGATTTTCGGTCCTCTTTTAGCCATGTTTGCTTTCCTTTTGCGCTTGTTATCTTTGTTTTCGTACAATTTCCGTGTGCTTGTCAGTGTTCGTATTTTCTTGTTTTTCTGTGCCTTTTATTGCCTTTTTAATTTATTTTATTTATTGTTTTCTGTAGGTGCGTTCGTGGGGAGAAAACAAGAGAAAGCAAATTCCAGTGGCCTGGCGCCCAGGCGCCAGGCATGTGAAGAACCAGGGCTCTCTGCCCAGTTGGCGCCCAGGCGCCAGACGTGGCGCCCAGGCGCCCAACCCCTGAACTGGCCATTAGATGCTGCAGCCTTGGCGCCCAGGCGCCAGACTTCGGACCAGCAGCATAAAATCTCCTTTTTGAGCATTTTAACCTAATCTTGGACTTGGGAGATTTTGGGGAGCTTGGAGGCGGCTAGGGTTTACTCTACAGAGTTGGTTAGGGGGGAGAAGAGCTTTCCTTCAATGGATTGGTCTTCTTTCCCCCATCTCTTCTCTTTCCTCTTCATTTTCTTCTCTTTTCATGTTGTATTTTCTTGTATTATGTAGTGGTAGGTAATATGTAACTCAAGGATTGTTATGAGTCCGATTTTAGATTAGGTTTTGTGTAATTTCTCGAACTCTTGTAGTTATTGCTTGGTTAATGCATGTTTATTTATTCCAATCTTAATGCTTTCCTTTAAATTGGCCATTTATTGGGATGATTGGGTGTTTTTACCAAACTTGGGAAGGGGAGGTAGAAACAAGACCAAATGAGTAAGTTGTATGAGTTCTTGAACCTTAAAGGAGAGGGGATTGATTTGCTAATATCATAGGAATATAGTTATTAGCCTCATATAGTCAAATTAGGGTTTGGTCATTTAATGAACTTGATTTTCACATAAGGAATTATGGAGAGTTAGGTTTTATCTTAGTTGAGGTTTGGGAAAATCCTTCTAGGAATATTCGTGCCCTAGACTAGCATGTACAAGTGGTAAAAGCAAGAGTAAGAGGATGATAATGGAATCTATGAAGAATGATGGGCATGGTGGTTGATGTAATTTAATTTCTTATGAGGTTTTGTTATTGAATGATTCGTTTCAATTGCATTTCGTATTTTGTTGGAGTGGAATTACCGGATTGAATTGCTCTAAAAATGATTGATCACCACTTTTATGAGTTTGGGGGTTTTTATCTATGCTAGGGATAGCTAGGTATTAACTAGCCCATTGTAACTTCCACCATAAATCGGATTAATCTAGGGATGGATAATCTTATTTATGTGGTTTTTATGAGTTCCTAAACTTAATCACCTACTTGAATGATTGGATTAAGGAATTAAACAATCATTGGGTATAGGTAGGTTTGTTTCTCCAAGGGATTGGGTTCAAACACTTGAGAGAGCTTAACCAACTCCAAAAGGATTTGCAATTTGATTGAATCAGTCTTTAACAACTCAAAGACTCATTTGTCTATGAATTAGTCGGATTAAGAATTAAATGAAGTCAATCCCATCAATCCTAGGTTACTGTCATTAGGAGTAGCTTAGTTTTAGGTTTTAGATAGAGTTTAGTTTATTTTGTAACATTAGTTTTATATTTTCGTTCAATGATTCGTCTAGATAGCATTTAACTTTAGCTTCGCGGGTACTTGGTACCTCAATCCTCGTGGGAACGATACTCTACTCACTCTGTATTACTTGTGCGATTGGTGCGCTTGCCAAATCGCCTAACAAACTTCTAAAATTTGAAAGACATAGAAAGGGCATAGTATCCTTACCTAAGCTGAAAAGGAAAGGCCCAAAATCTCATAAGCCTAACATTAGAGTAAGAGAAACTTAAGGAGAGAAGAAGAGAAGTTGAAGGTGTGAGTTTAGAAGTGAAATGGAAGGGACTATTTATAGCAAAAGTCAAGGGTACTATTTGACACTATGCGCTAATAAAATATTCAATTTACTATTCATGAAAATGATATTTCTAATAATGCAGTTACTGTGCAAATCGCGGCAACGGCTGAAAATTTTTTCTTTTATTTACTATTGGAAACTTAAAGAGAAAACTATCCTTTCTCTTAAATCTTTAAGTTTCTTTTCAAATCAGTCCTTTCAATTTAGTCCCTGAGCGTATTTTTACACATAAAACGTCATTTTCTCCCACGAACTTCTTTGTAGTTTTCTCTTATGACCAAACCACATCTAATACTTGACATTTCGATTGTATAAATGAACAGTATCGTATACGTAAATAGTATTATATGGGTGAATAGTACTGTATACTGAAATAGTAACAGTAGTTTGTAAACAAATATTTATATTTTATTTTTTTCTTGGGTATTACATTATCACCTCCTTAAGAGAATTCGGTCCCCCGAATTCAAAACTCATTTCAAGACTGAAATAAGTGTGATTACTTCGTCTATATCTCATTCTTTGTATCTCTTTCTTTCCAAACCTCTTCACATCCCTGGTAAGATTTACAAGAACACTATAGCATCAACTGTGAACTCTAGACCGCATTATCAATAATTTTCATAGGAATTTTTTTCCTTTTCTAAACAGCAAGTAATCTCTTCTTCATCAGTTTGATCTTCTCCACAACCTTTTGTACCATAAAGTGTCTCATCCTCGTAACCTTTACCAAACTTAAACCATCTGATCAGAGACGAACTCTGTCTCTATGTAAAACCTCAAATAGGTGTCTTCTCAAAAGTGACACGTGGTCTTTCCAGTTTATACTGAATATCAGGACACAAGTTATCACACACATAACTTATAACTTTTACGAATACAAGTACTCCACCTGAAAGCATCATTTTGGCCATAGGTAATACTCTTTCCCAAAAGCGATCCTTCTACCTTAAGGCGACACTCTCAGCTGAAGGTGTCATATAAAATGAAATCATTACATAAATCTCTAAGAAGAACAATTCTAGAAAATGTGTTAAGTAAATAACATACTGCTCACGCATAATTATAAAATAAATATATATAGAAATTCCTCTCACCTCAATGACTCATATAGAGTTGTATCCCTTCAATGATTAGGGCAAACCCATAGTTCTCTATGTATAGGTTCATAAAATACTTATTTAGCACTCCTCCATAGTTCAGAAATGCAATGAAATATCATTTTAGTAACTCTTCTCAGTCAAAAGGATATTACCATACTCTGCTTTAAAATTTTCATAATCAAGTACGAAATATAAGTCTAACATCTTCTCATTCCTCAAGTTCTTTCAGTAAAAAGATTCACTTCAACAAAGAAGATCTAAATACTAATTTAAATTTTATTTCTAGTACATAGATAATTTTAATACATGAAGCTTAGACCAAATATAGCTTTAGGTACCAACAAAAGAAAGAATAAATTAAGGACGAGGAGGCTTTTGAAATGTAAAAGGTGCTCCAGGTCTAGAAGAGGAAGGTGCTTCAGACCTTAAGGAGGAAGCTAATCGTTGTAGCCTAGAAAGAGTTTCTGGAGGAAGCGCCTGAGAAATTTGGCGAAGAGCATAAGTCACTCCGTTCATACAGTCAATACACCTTGCTTGTTGGTCACGAAAATTTTGAGTTGCAAACATTGAATGTCTATCAACTCGATTAGTCAGTTCCCCGAAACGACGATTTATCAGTTTCTCTTGGTTTTCAAAGAGACGATTTATTAGTCGCTTCTGGTCCTCTGTCTTGTATTCCAGGCTCTCTATCTTACGCTCCAGATTTTCGATCTTACGCTCCAGGAATGCAAGCTTATTTTCTGAGAATGTTGCAGTACTGTCCTCCTCCAACTCTATTACATCCCTCTTTCTTTTCTTAATTTCTGGTGACCTGTCTACAGGTCTCTTCCCTTTGTTGTCTCCGAGACTTAGATTTAAATCAAGCTCTACATTGCCAGTCTCAAAATTCAAGTTGAAAGACTTATTATCGGCCATTTCTCTAGGGATCTCAGAAATAACTTTGAATGAGAAAGGAATGGAGATTGAGAAATAGGTATGTAATGAAAGAAGTTCGCTTGGTGTGATGAGTGGGGTAACGGGCGTATAAGATTTATAGACAACCCGAAGCCCCTAGAGCTAAAGTCACCACAACCTATACGCCGCTCGCTAGGAGGTTTACAGATCATATACGTCGCAATTCCAGCAATTAATGTCGGACATGCAGATAAATAGTAAATGCAATTAACATAAGTCAAAGATTTTCTCAAAAAACTTTTCGGCTAATCTTGATCTTTCTCAAAATTTTCGACTAATCGCCGTTTCAATCTATGATTTCCTCACTCTATACTTGTCTTATAGTGTAATCTCAGATCACGATATCACTCTATGATCGGGTAGTCTCATATTGGCCGTATCTTAGATTCTAATCGGTGTCTTTACTCTGGACTTACACATAATATATATGTAAATATATATATTTTAAAACAAAGTTAACTGCTTACGGCACATGTATCAAGTATTATCATGATGCAAGGAAACATTGCCTTTCATTTGCCCACGAGAGCATTATATGTAAGTATGTGTAACCATGAACATGTATTATCCTCTACACATTTCATTCTATCCAAGTCATTTTGATTTCTCATTCTCTATGAGTATATGTAGGATCATCACATATTCTCCTTGATCGTAGCCTTCACTCATTATGCATGAATAACATACATACATGTAATTACAACATGATTCAATCTATTATGTATATTATACTCAACTGAAGGCTCTTAAGAACAACACAATAAAACAGAGAAATGCATTTCAGTTCATCATAAAAGCATCCAAGGCAATCTTTAATGGCTCTATCGTCAACTTCTTTGAATTTCGAAAAATGCCAACGGGAGAAATGGGAAAACCAAGTAAAATCGGCCGCAAATCCACCGAATACTGACTTTCGTGGTTTTGGCATTAATGCAACGCGCTATCGGTGTGCACGCCTACCCTAGACTTCTGGCTTCCAGCTTGTAGAAATCCATAGGTTGATAATGTAGGGGTGCGGTGAAGAGATATCTTCTTTGTCTCTTAGTCCAAATTTTTTTCTATAAAAACCTTCTCAGCGTTCTCAGTTACCACACCATAAAGAGTAATAATCTCTGAGCCTACAATCCCCCAGTATTCCTCTCGCCTCATACTCTTACAAAAATTTCTAAATTTTTCCAAATCATGGCCTCAAGGAAGTACATTGATCTCACAGTAGAGGCTAAAGAAGAAGAACTTGACTTAAACTTAAGTTTATGCAGGGACAAGGGCAAAAGACCTCTCGAGGGATCTCAAGAAAATCAAAAGGAGAAGAAGATGAAGAAGATTGAGGAGGCCGAGGAGATTAGTACAGGTCATAGCTCGGAGAACAAAATCGCCTGTTTAGAGCAGGAGGTGAAGATTCTCAAGAAGATGATAGAGGACCTGGAGAAGTTAACCAAACGTAATAACGCGTTAATGACTTCGAGAATAGATAGATTCTTCTATTGGTCCACCCAGTGCTTCTGCAATCAACAGCAAAGAAGTGTTGATTGTATGAATGGAATTTACACTACCCTCCGCGACATTGCTATGTCTCTTGCTCCAAGGAATGGTCGAGGGGTAATGATACAATACAACCCTCCTAATCTGAGACTACCTCGCTTTTAGATTACTCATGCATGAGTAAACTTCTTCTTTTTTTGCAATGTAATCCTTCAGTTTTTTTATTTTTAATGCGAGTGGTTTCTTTTATTGGCTGGTACCCTAAAATAATATAGCTACACAAATTCAATTATGAATTCAGCTTATAAAATCCACCATATAAAAATTTGATCCGACAGCAATGGAATCAAAACAAATAACAACTTTTCCTTGACTAAGTTCAAAAGTGTAGCCACATCTGTCTAAAACTAAAACTGAGAACATAATTCCTAAGAAGAGATAAGTCTCGGAGGGAAAGGAAATGAAAACATCCTACAGGACCTTCAGTAGAGCCGTCTCTCTATAGTTGTGCCCGGGTTCACAACGATAGAGGAGGTCCCACTAAGGTTACCTTGCTCTGTAATCACTAGGAGACCTAACAATCATTGCTCTGATACCAACTTTGTCACGACCCGTTTTCTGGGCACATGACCGGCACAATGATAAATATCCCATCACTGTAAGCCTTTCGATATATTCTACCCATGAGTATAGTCATTATCTCTATATTATCAAAATAACCATTCCTGAAGAAAATATATCAAATTTTCTTATTTGAAATTCATAGAGATTATTTGCATATAATAATAGATCCTCAACATAAAATACCTTATTGTACTGAAATACAAGCCAAATACCAAACCCCTGACCTAGATGTCCTAGACGATTACAGAGCAACATAATCTATAACAAAAGAGGGGTCTACCCGACAACGGGAAGGTCCAAGGTGATCTACTCCTCTAGCAGATATTCTTCGCTTGCAACCTGATCTGAACAAAAAGGTTGTACAAACAGTGTGAGCTTTTAAACTCAATGAGCGAATCGGCCTCGCGTTAATAAAATTCAAATACATTACCAGTCATGCAAGCATATCCAAAGGCTCATACTCAACCAATAGACAGAAGATAAAAATTCATCCAATTCAACAAACGTTACTAGTACTCGTCAATGGCAATATATCCCAGAGAGCGCACATAGGCCAGCTCACCAATTATGTATATTTCCGCCATGACGCATAACATCATCCTTTTACATACAAGAAGATAAAAATTCATCCAATTCAACAAACGTTACTAGTACTCGTCAATGGCAATATATCCCGGAGAGCGCACACAGGTCGGCTCACCAATTATGTATATTTCCGCCATGACGCACAACCTCATCCTCTTAGCTAGGGCGCCTCACAGATTTATCACCAATCCGGGCTATATCCCTACTGAGGGAATCGTTGTCTCCACACTCATTGGTCAAGACACCCTGTCAACCGGATTTTCCGCCTTGCCGTGAGAGGGGGTACTGTCCCGCTCAATCACAATCAATAGCATTTCATATCATAATCAGAAGCTTAATATAATATTCATCCATATAACAGGTATAGTATATAACTATATTATAGCTTTATAAACCACAATTCAAGAGATTCAATCTTCACATCATCATGAGATACTTGCTTTTTCTTATCCATACTTCTGGATTAATTATCTCATTATATTCGCCATTCTGAATTCAATTTCCCCCTATGAATCTTGGGAGTGTCCTACGACATACTTTTTATCACCAGTAATGCTAAAACTCTATTAAAACGGGGTCGTTTCACTCACCTGGATTCCGTACGAATATCACTTCTCTAAGTCGTTACAGACAAGAGTACACAGATGAATTTCAATATTCCGCTACGGGAGATTTTCATGAAAGATTAGAGAAAACAAGTTAGGATTGTTTTCATACAGATATTGTTCATATATATGGTCACTATTCATATATACGGTCACTATTCATACGTATGGATACTATTTATACATACGGATAATATTCGTACATATGGTCACTATTCATATGTATGAATACTATTTTTATGTACGGATACTATTCATATATACAGTTACTATTCATATGGTTACTATTCATACGTACGGGTACTATTCATACCAGAAATAGAGAATACAATCTGTAAAAGAGTACACCAGGTAAGTTCCCAGGAAAGAGTGGAGGGTCACACTGGACACACTTAAAAACAGGTCTTTCCTTAGCCAGAACTTTCCTAGACATGTATTCTTCACAGTTTACATTCTATTTCGGTAATCAGAGAATCAAAATAACATATAAACAGCTAAGGACAGTTTTTCTGATGTGGAAGATCGGCCAAAACCGCAACCACAGAGCATACTTAAGAAATTAACTTCTAAAATTTGAAAGACATAGAAAGGACATAGTATCCTTACCTAAGCTGAAAAGGAAAGGCCCAAAATCTCATAAGCCTAACATTGGAGTAAGAGAAACTTAAGGAGAGAAGAAGAGAAGTTGAAGGTGTGAGTTTAGAAGTGAAATGGAAGGGACTATTTATAGCAAAAGTCAAGGGTACTATTTGACACTATGCACTAATAAAATATTCAGTTTACTATTCATGAAAATGATATTTCTAATAATGTAGTTACTGTGCAAATCGCGGCAACGGCTGAAAATTTTTTCTTTTATTTACTATTGGAAACTTAAAGAGAAAACTATCCTTTCTCTTAAATCTTTAAGTTTCTTTTCAAATCAGTCCTTTCAATTTAGTCCCTGAGCGTATTTTTACACATAAAACGTCATTTTCTCCCACGAACTTCTTTGTAGTTTTCTCTTATGACCAAACCACATCTAATACTTGACATTTCGATTGTATAAATGAACAGTATCATATACGTAAATAGTATTATACAGGTGAATAGTACCGTATACTGAAATAGTAACAGTAGTTTGTAAACAAATATTTATATTTTATTTTTTTCTTGGGTATTACAGGAAGCATAGACATTTGCTCTACTTGGCTCGATCACTCATGATGCGAGCTAATGTGCCTCAAATGTTTTGGCCTTACTCCTTATTGATGGTCACACATATAGTAAACAGGTTAGCCATATCTCTGCTCAGCTAGAAAACCCCCTTCGAAATGCTTTTTGGAAGAAAATCCACTTATTCAAATTTGAAGATCTTCGGGTGCCTCTGCTATGCCACTAACACCAAGCCATACAAAAATAAATTTGAGCCATGAGCATTCAAATGTGCTTTCTTGGGATTTTCACCAAGACAAAAGGGGTATAGACTTAATAATATAGACTCCAAATAGGTTTTTGTTTCTCATGATATCATTTTTCATGAGCAACTTTTTTTCTTTTAATACATTTAGCATTGATAGTGAAAGTATGTCTCTTCTTTTGCCTATTATTAACGATTCTATTATGATGGAATACCTAATGATTCCAGTGATTTACAAAATACAGTACCTGAAACTATACCCTCAATAGAAGAGATGCTTACGACAAATACAAATGGTGGGGTGGCTAGCAAACAAAGTACAAGGCAGAGGAAGTAACCAAATTGGATGAAAGATTTTGTGGTAAACACTTCTATTTCTTCAAGTTCCATTAATGTTAAAAATACAGTAAAATTACCAACAGCTTATACTTAAGGCACTTACCCATATGTCATATCACCATATTTCAAGCTTGAGTATATTCATTTTTTAGTTAATGTTTCTGTTGAGTGTGAACCTAGCAATTATGATCAGGCAAAGGGGCAGAATGAATGGGTTCAAGCTATGAAATAGGAATCAGATGCTCTTGAAAAGAATAAAATATGGTAAATGGTTCAGTTACCTTCTAGAAAACAAGCAGTAGGAAGTAAATGGGTTTTTCGAATTAAAAGACACCAAATGGTTTAGTAGATTGCTACAAAGCTGGGGTGGTAACAAAGGGGTTCTACCAGATCGAAGATGTTGATTATATGAATTCCTTCTCCCCTATCATGAAACTGGTCATAATTCGAGTGTTACTAACAATTGCCACAGCTAACAGTTGGCCTATACATCAAGTCGACATCAACAATGCTTTTCTACATGGTTTACTCGATGAAGAGGTTTATATGCTTCCTCCTCAAAGTTATATTAAAGATAAACCCGGTCAAGTTTGTAGATTGTTGCGCTCCTTGTACAGTTTGAAACAAGCAGGCAGACGGTGGAATAAAGAGTTTAGCCAGAAGCTTCATGAATTTGGGTTTACACAGTCTACAGTAAATTGTTGTTTATTTTTAAGATATACAGATAAATCCTTTACTATTTCACTGGTTTATGTTGATGATGTTATTATTACAGGTACTAGTCAGGAGGACATTGAGGAAGTTAAGGGATTTTTACTTAAGGCCTTTACCATAAAAGACTTGGGTTATATGAAGTATTTTTTAGGAGTTGAGATTGCTAGAGGGCCAGAAGGTACTTACCTCAATCAAAGGAAGTATATTTTGGATATCCTTTCCGACATAAGCCTCTTAGGGTCCAAACCTACTCCTACACTACTTCTAAAAGCTCCACAGTTACTTAATGATCAAGGGGAACTTATGACTAATCCGAATAGGTATAGGAGATTAGTTGGCAGATTATTATACTTTTAGATGACTTAACATAACTTTTGCAGTCCAGTAGTTAAGTCAGTTTGTGGGTTCACCTCGTCAGCAACACTGGGATGTAGCAGTTCATGTGCTTTGATACTTGAAAGGCAGCCCTTCAAAAGGATTGTTTTTTCCTACAACTAATAATTTACAACCAAATACTTTCTGTGATGTAGGTTGGGCTTCATGCCCTGATGGCAGAAGATCATTGACAGGATTTTTTATGTTCCTTGGACTAGCCTTGATAAGTTGGAGGACTAAGAAGTAGACAACAGTAGCATGCTCCTCTGCAGATGCAGAATATAGAAGTATGGGATCTGTTGTGTGTAAAATGCAGTGGCTGAGTTACTTGTTATGTGATCTTCTTATAAAATATACAGAACCTATTGATTTATGGTGTGACAGTAAGGCAGCTCTTCATATTACTGCTAATCATGTCTTTTAGGAGCATACGAAGCACTTGGAAATTGATTGCCACATTGTTCTTGAGAAATACCTACAAGGATTAGTGCTTCCGCAGTATATAGCATCCAATGCCTAGCTTGCAGACATCTTTACAAAGGCTCTGGCGAAACCTCAGTTCCAACGTTTGTTGTCCTAGTTGGGTTTGTTCGATGCTCACCAACTGCTAACTTGATGGGGGGTGTAAGATTCCTAATTATATATATTGTCACACCTCTGAAGTTATCATGTTGGAGAAGACAAAAGAAATGATGTCATTTTGTGATGCTAAGCTCAGAACTTTAAGTCTGAAATATTGTCATTTTATTTTTAATTGTTTTAGTTCTCCTATATAAAACACAGTTGTTTTATTTATTCTGGTTGTTAGTTAGTTAAGTTAGTTAGCCTTCGTTTTTTCTTTTTAAGTCTTTGTATTCTTTATCAGATGTAATTGTTTTCATTCGATTGTAAGTTTGAATTACAGTAATACATGATTGTGAATATTGCATTCAGGAAATTGTACATGTTCCATCTTAGAACACAGTTCCACTCTACCATAGTTCCAGTTGAAGCAGAGAATCCAAAATAAGACCTTTGTTTCATTATGCTTCTAAGATCGGGATCTGAATAACTCAACATCAGCTTCGTGGGTTTTGCCATAATAGGGGAATCCTTATTAGATTGCGATGCCATAAATACATCGAGCACCTTGTGTGCTCTGTCGTACTTATACTCCACCCAGAGAACATAGTATCTGGTGTCGTTAGGTGCGAAAATCCAAATTAGGATAGGAAACATTGGTTTTAGAGCATATGTTGTTGATGTTGAGTCCGATATGGTTGTCGTCAGTGTCACATCCCAAAAATTGAGCATGTGAAAAGATACTACTCCTTTGATAAAATTCTCAAACATACGTTATATACATATATTCTGTAAGGTTTTACATTTAACCTTAATCATTCATTCCACACTACAGAATTATATTCATCTGATAAGCAAATATAGACATACATAGTCTGATATTTCTATCTCATCGCAAGCCTAGGAGACCTATAGAAAGTACAGAGCGTTTCTAAGGTCCACATTAATAAGTACTAGTATCCCACCAGACAGAAATAGAGAATAATCCCAAGGGGCTTCTAATCTTCAAACGGATACTCTTGTTCTTTATTTTCTGTATCTGAAAAAAATAATCATAGGGAGTGTGAGTTTATTTAAAAACTCAGTAAGTAAATAACTGTACTATATAAAATATCAAAAGTACAAATACCACATTTACTCATATAATTAATTGTCTTATACATCGAGTAGTATGGGACTCTAACCCTTTCAAACTCATGAATAAGATTTCATAGATATACACCGAGTAGTATGGGACTCTAACCCTTTCAACTCGTGTATAGGTTTCATAGATATGCACTGAGTAGTAGGGACTTTAACCCTTTCAAACTCGTGTATGAGCTTTCTTAGATATACACCGAGTAATATGGGACTTTAACCCTTTCAAACTCGTGTATGAACTTTCTTAGATATACACCGAGTAGTATGGGACTTTAACCCTTTCACACTCGTGTATTAGATCCCGTAGATCTTTACTCATTAATAAGATAGTGAGAATTCATCACATAGTACAATTGTCATGAAATAAATAATTTCTACATACTCTTATTTCTATTGATCATCATATACTCCCATATGAAAAATTAATTGCTTATTATCCAAATAATATTGTAAATGGGACTTATATTGTACTTTGACTAGTAATATCAAATTAACTGAGCAAGGTTATTCACTCACCTTGATGTTTGTCCAAGTTTACCTTGTTCCACACTAGAATTTGTGTAGGAAAATTTCCTAGTAAAATATATTACAAGGAAACATAAGAAAGGAAACAAAATCACGAAAAATACGCAAAATTTTCTGACTACTACAGTAACGGTTTGCTACAGTGTCGGTTCGCTACAGTGCCGGTTCGCTACAGTAACGTTGACTGCTACAGTGCCATTGACTGCCGACACTACAGTACTGCTACAGTACCCGAAGAAAATTTTCCAGAATTTTTCCGAAATCTCTGGTCGCTACAGTAACTCGAATTTTTGCAGAAAAATCTTTCAAAAATTCATCCTTTCCTTTCTTGTTTCAAAACCAGAATTTCAACTCTTTTAACCGATTATAACTCAAATATAACTTCTAAAACTACTGAGATTCATGAATTATCATCAAAATCTTCAAGAACAAAACCTCCTCTGATCTTCTACATAAACTGAAATTTAAGGAAAATAATCGGATTAAAGCTTACCTTTGATCCTTACAAAGCTTTTGGACCGAACAAATAATCGAACTTCTGAAGATCAAGGAAAGGATTTGAGAAGAGGGTGAAGAAACGAGAGAAAGTGAATTCACTATTCACTTCAGCTGCTTCGATCGTGAGAAGAAAATAAGGGGGGTACTATTGAAACTTTATATTAAATATTTCTAATGGGTTATTCAATAACCCATGGGTATCCATAACCCAACATCCAAACCCATCCAGTCAATTTACAATAAATGGACTAATTGACCATTCTGAAACCACTTTTCCATGAATTTCACCATTCTTAGAATATATCCCTCATTGTGCAAATATTTAGTCCAGTCATTTAACTCAATTTTCATAAATAATATTCAAAGAGAACAATTAAATATGAAAATTAAAAATGACCAAAATAAATAACTAAAGTAACGTTGTAGAATTCTAAAATACTCTTAAGCGAATTATATTCTGAAATTAACGGGTATTACATTCTACCCCCCTTAAAAGAATTCGGTCCTCCGAATTAGAATCTTACCTCAAGTTTCAAATAAATGTGGATAGTTTTTCCACATCTTATCTTCTGCTTCCCACGTAGCTTCCTCGCGAGAATGATTTCTCCAAAGAACCTTGACAGTAGGAATTTCTTTAGTACGCAATTTCTTGACTTTCCTATCAAGGATAGCTACTGGTACCTCTTCGTAGGTGAGAGTTTCATCAAAATGAACTTCTTGGGGTTGAATGACATGAGAAGGATCAGGAAGATACTTCCGTAGCATGGACACATGAAATATTGGATGAACTCCCTCTAGGTTGGAAGGTAGGTCTAGGCGATATGCCACATTACCCACTCTGTCAACAACCTCATATGGGCCAACATACCTCTGACTAAGCTTGCCTTTCTTCCCGAATCTCATTACTCCCTTCATAGGTGAGATTCGTAAGAAAACCATATCACCTATTGCAAATTCAAGGTCACGTCGTCGGTTGTCCGCATAAGACTTCTGTCTGCTCTGAGCAGTTAACAACTTTTCTCTGATCAGTTTAACTTTATTTATATCTTCCTGAATCATCTCAGGTCCAAATATTTTGGTTTTACCAAGTTCAAACCAACCTATAGGAGATCGACACCGTCTCCCATATAAAGCCTCAAAAGGTGCCATCTGAATACTGGCTTGGTAACTGTTGTTATAAGCAAATTCAATAAGAGACAAATGATCTTCCCAACTTCCACTGAAATCCATCACACAAGCTCTTAGCATATCCTCTAAAGTCTGAATTGTCCTTTCGGACTGTCCATCAGTCTGAGGATGGAATGCTGTGCTAAGATTCACTTTGGTACCCAAAGCCTCTTGAAAGACTTTCCAGAACCGAGAAGTAAACTGAGGTCCTCGATCTGATATAATGGATATTGGTACACCATGAAGTTTCACTATTTCTTTAACATAAAGTCGAGCAAGTTTTGCTACACTGAAAGTGGTATGAACAGGAAGAAAATGTACTGACTTAGTAAGTCGATCCACTATGACCCATATTGAGTCATTTCCTTTTGTTGACCGAGGTAAACCTACTACAAAATCCATAGTGATCCTTTCCCACTTCCACTCGGGAATATCTAGTTTTTGCATCAAACCAGGTGGTCGTCGATGTTCAGCTTTAACTTGCTGATAAGTCAAATATCGAGCTACAAAGTCAGTCATATCTCGCTTCATGCCCTCCCACCAGTAAACTTGTTTCAAAGATTCAATGTTGGGGACACAGAGTCTCCCATTAAACCATAAGACTCATTCTTCATCTACCAAGAAACTTGGTGCTAGACCTTGCCTTGCCTTATCTCTGATTTTGACCATATCAATGTCATTTTCTAAATTTACTTTTACTTTTTCAACAAGAGATGATCTAACTGTTAAATGAGCCAGAAATGTACCTGACTCAGTGATCTCGAAGAATACTCCATCAGCTTCCAATTCTTGTAGTTCATGTATTAGAGACCTCCTTATAGTGGCAATGTGAGCTAAACTTCCCATAGACTTTCGACTTAGAGCATCAGCCACTACATTTGCTTTACCTGGATGGTAAAGGATGGTACAATCATAATCTTTCAGAAGTTCCATCCACCTTCGTTGCCTTAGATTGAGATCTCTCTGCTCAAAAATGTACTTAAGGCTTTTGTGATCTGTAAAAATTTTACAAGTCTCCCCATACAAGTAATGTCTCCACATCTTTAGGGCAAACACTACAGCTGCCATTTCCAAATCATGAGTGGGGTAATTCAATTCATGCTTTTTAAGCTGACGTGAGCCATAAGCTATGACTTTACCATGTTGCATCAACACACACCCTAAGCCTATCTTTGAGGCATCACAGAATACAGAGTAACCCCCTGGTCCTGATGGTAGGATTAAGACTGGTGCAGAAGTTAAACACTCTTTCGGGTTAACTTATTTAATGGGAGAACTGTCTTAGAGAAATCTTTGACAAAGCGACGGTAATACCCTGCTAAGCCAAGAAAACTACGTACTTCAGACACAGTTGTTGGTCTAGGCCACTGTTTAACTGCTTCAATTTTACTTGGATCTACATGAATACCTTCTTGGGAAATAACATGTCCCAAAGATGTTACATGACTCATCCAGAATTCACATTTTGAGAGCTTTGCGTACAACTGATGCTCTCTCAAAGTCTGAAGCACTATTCTCAAATGTTCAGTATGTTCTTCATGACTCTTTGAATACACCAAAATATCATCAATAAATACAATTACAAACTTATCAAGGAATGATTTGAACACTCTGTTCATTAAATCCATAAATGCTGCTGGTGCATTTGTCAACCCAAAAGACATCACAAGAAACTCATAATGTCCATACCGTGTACGAAAAGCAGTCTTAGGTATATCATCACTCTTAATTCGTAACTGATGATATCCAGACCTTAGATCAATCTTTGAGAAGTATTTTGCTCCTTGAAGCTGATCAAACAAATCATCTATCCTTGGTAAAGGATACTTATTCTTCACTGTGACTTTATTCAGCTGACGATAATCTATACTGTAATACCCGTTAATTTCAGAATATAATTCGCTTAAGAGTATTTTAGAATTCTACAACGTTACTTTAGTTATTTATTTTGGTCATTTTTAATTTTCATATTTAATTGTTCTCTTTGAATATTATTTATGAAAATTGAGTTAAATGACTGGACTAAATATTTGCACAATGAGGGATATATTCTAAGAATGGTGAAATTATGGAAAAGTGGTTGCAGAATAGTCAATTAATCCATTTATTGTAAATTGACTGGATGGGTTTGGATGTTGGGTTATGGATACCCATGGGTTATTGAATAACCCATTAGAAATATTTAATATAAAGTTTCAATAGTAACCTCATATTTTTCACTCAGCCGAAGGAAGCAGAAAAGATTCTTTCTCAGTTCTTCATTTTCTTCTCAAATCCTTTCCTTGATCTTCAGAAGTTCGATTATTTGTTCGGTTCAAAAGCTTTGTAAGGATCAAAGGTAAGCTTTAATCCGATTATTTTCCTTAAATTTCAGTTTATGTAGAAGATCAGAGGAGGTTTTGTTCTTGAAGATTTTGATGATAATTCATGAATCTCAGTTGTTTTAGAAGTTATATTTGAGTTATAATCGGTTAAAAGAGTTGAAATTCTGGTTTTGAAACAAGAAAGGAAAGGATGAATTTTTGAAAGATTTTTCTGCAAAACCGAGTTACTGTAGCGACCAGGGATTTTGAAACAAAATCTGGAAAATTTTCTTCGGGTTACTGTAGCAGTACTATAGTGTCGGCAGTCAACGGTACTGTAGCAGTCAACGTTACTGTAGCGAACCGTTTACTGTAGTGAACCGTTACTGTAGCGAACCGACACTGTAGCAAACCGTTACTGTAGCAAACCGTACTGTAGCAACCGTTACTGTAGCAGTCAGAAAATTTTACGTATTTTCGTGATTTTGTTTCCTTTCTTATGATTCCTTGTAATATATTTTACTAGGAAATTTTCCTACACAAATTCTAGTGTGGAACAAGGTAAACTTGGACAAACATCAATGTGAGTGAATAACCTTGCTCAGCTACTTTGATATTACTAGTCAAAGTACAATATAAGTCCCATTTACAATATTATTTGGATAATAAGCAATTAATTTTTCATATGGGAGTATATGATGATCAGTAAAAATAAGAGTATGAAGAAACTATTTATTTCATGACAATTGTACTATGTGATGAATTCTCACTATTTTATTAATGAGTAAAGATCTACGGGATCTAATACACGAGTGTGAAAGGGTTAAAGTCCCATACTACTCGGTGTATATCTAAGAAATCTTATACACGAGTGTGAAAGGGTTAAAGTCCCATACTACTCAGTGCATATCTATGAAATCTATACACGAGTTGAAAGGGTTAAAGTCCCATACTACTCGGTGTATATCTATGAAATCTTATTCATGAGTTTGAAAGGGTTAGAGTCTCATACTACTCGATGTATAAGATAATTAATTATATGAGTAAATGTGGTATTTGTACTTTTGATATTTTATATAGTACAGTTATTTACTTACTGAGTTTTTAAATAAACTCACACTCCCTATGATTATTTTTTCAGATACAGAAAACAGAGAAGAAGAGAATCTGTTTGAAGATTAGAAGCCCCTTGGGATTATTCTCTATTTCTGTCTGGTGGGACACCAGTACTTATTAATGTGGATATTAGAAAAGCTCTGTATTTTCTATAGGTCTCCTAGGCTTGCGATGAGATAGAAATATCAGACTATGTATGTCTATATTTGCTTATCAGATGAATATAATTCTGTAGTGTGGAATGAATGATTAAGGTTGAATGTAAAACCTTACAGAATATATGTATATAATGTATGTTTGAGAATTATATCAAATGAGTAGTATCTTTTCACATACTCAATTTTTGGGATGTGACATATACATAATCTCATAGAACCATCTTTCTTTTTCACAAAAAGAACAGGAGCACCCCAAGGTGAAAAACTTGGGCGAATGAACCCTTTGTTTAACAAATCTTCCAATTGTTCTTTGAGTTCTTTTAGCTCAACAGGAGCCATACGATAAGGTGGAAGAGAAATTGGTCTTGTGTCTGGGACCAAATCAATACTGAACTCAATATCTCTTTCTGGCGGTAATCCAGGTAAATCTTCTGGGAACACATCTGGGAATTCATTAACCACATGAATGTCTTCTAACTTCTGTTCTTTCTTTTCTAAATCTTTGATAAAAGCTAGAAATCCCTGACATCCCTTTCGCAACATACGCTGGGCACTTAACATAGATATCATGTTGCAAGGTACATCACTTCGATCTCCTTGAAACACAAAATTACTACTCCCCGGTATATTAAAGGAATAACTTTGTCACGACAATTTATAGTAGCATGACAAGAAGATAGCCAGTCCATCCCTAGAATCACATCAAAATCTAACATATTGAGAACCATAAGATCTATCTCAGTTTCCATGCCTCCAACGATTATTTTACAAGAACGATAACATGTTTTAACCATCAAAGTCTCTCTCATCGGTGTGGAAACTAAGAATGGTTCCTTAAGAGTAATCGAATCAAATGCAAATCTCTTGGCAAATAGGGGTGACACATATGAGTGAGTAGAACCGGGGTCAAACAAAATACGTGCAGCAAAAGTATTAACAGATAATATACCTGTAACTACAGCATTGGATGTTTGAGCATCCTGTCGGGTTAGAGCATATACTCTTGCATTTCCTCTGCCAGCAGCTTGTTTTCCACGGTCACCTTGGCCTCTTCCAGAACCTCTTCCCATACTACCCTCTATTGAAGGGGTTGGTGTTCGAGTAATAGAAGTAGAAATAGATTGTGGTCGAGGTGGCAAAGTAGACCCTTGACCTGGTCCTGTCATGAGCTGAGGGCACTCCCTTATAAAATGTCCTTTTTGTCCACAGTTAAAACAACATGTACCAACAGTGTTTAATCTGCATTCTCCGAAGTGAAACTTTCCACATTCAGGACACTGAGGTTTCTTCCTTCTAGCTTGAGTACCTCCTCTACTAGAAGAACTAAAACCACCCCTGCTCTCTGAACGAGGCTTAGCCACACTGGCTGTAGAATAAAATGACTTAGTAGGAGTGGCTTGAGCATGTTGTGATGCAGTAAAGGGTTTCAAAGTCCCTGAGTCTTCCCTTTGATCAAAAGATCTTCTATATCTAGCTTTCTTCTTTTATCGATATTTTTCTTTATTCTTTGATTTCCTTACCATAACCAATCTGTAAAACTCCGCCCACATAACTGGCGGTGTGCCTTGAATTCTAGCTTTCTTCCAGTTCCTCCACCATTTACCAGCCCTACCTTTTAACTGAAAGGAAGTGAATTCTACCTTTTGAGTAGGAGAACACCCTATAGCCTCATATATTGCTTCACAATCTTCAAGGAAACATTGTGGGTCCTCTTTGGGATATTCCCCTGAAAAAGTAGGAGGCCTCATTTTCTGGAATTCAGACATTCTTACCTCCCTTACGTTATCTCCTCCAGCTAACTGAGCTGGTGGTACAATTTCAGCTTCAACAATAGGAGGATCCACTAGCAGGTTAGCTTGTGCAGCTCGACCTCTCATTTCAGCCTCAAATCGGTCAAATCGTTCATTCATCAAATTAATCACATGTGCAATAGTTGCATTGCCAACGTGAGCATCAGGTTCGACTCTCCTTGCTTGCTCACTAGTTACGCCCTCAGTACTTTGAGCATGTAAACTATCACTACGGTTAGGATCATCTTGCACATGTACTGGTGGATTTATGGCCCTCCTTGGACCCATATGCTCATTATTATTAGAAGATCCTTCTGACATTGTACTGTCACAGATCTACACACATAACAAACAATTTTCAGACATAAACAAAATATCACTTACTAGCCCCACTGAGAAGTTATCCATAAAATGACGTTATACTCTACAAGGTCTTTTATGGAACCTAATCCTATGGTCATGCCGCGGCTCATGACAATAGGGAAGGGCCCACAAAGATCACTTTGCTCTGTACTCTATAGGGGACCTATAAAACCTTTCCTCTGATACCAAATTTGTCACATCCTAAAAATTGAGCATGTGAAAAGATACTACTCCTTTGATAAAATTCTCAAACATACGTTATATACATATATTCTGTAAGGTTTTACATTTAACCTTAATCATTCATTCCACACTACAGAATTATATTCATCTGATAAGCAAATATAGACATACATAGTCTGATATTTCTATCTCATCGCAAGCCTAGGAGACCTATAGAAAGTACAGAGCGTTTCTAGGGTCCACATTAATAAGTACTGGTATCCCACCAGACAGAAATAGAGAATAATCCCAAGGGGCTTCTAATCTTCAAACGGATACTCTTGTTCTTTATTTTCTGTATCTGAAAAAAATAATCATAGGGAGTGTGAGTTTATTTAAAAACTCAGTAAGTAAATAACTGTACTATATAAAATATCAAAAGTACAAATACCACATTTACTCATATAATTAATTGTCTTATACATCGAGTAGTATGGGACTCTAACCCTTTCAAACTCATGAATAAGATTTCATAGATATACACCGAGTAGTATGGGACTCTAACCCTTTCAACTCGTGTATAGGTTTCATAGATATGCACTGAGTAGTATGGGACTTTAACCCTTTCAAACTCGTGTATGAGCTTTCTTAGATATACACCGAGTAATATGGGACTTTAACCCTTTCAAACTCGTGTATGAGCTTTCTTAGATATACACCGAGTAGTATGGGACTTTAACCCTTTCACACTCGTGTATTAGATCCCGTAGATCTTTACTCATTAATAAGATAGTGAGAATTCATCACATAGTACAATTGTCATGAAATAAATAATTTCTACATACTCTTATTTCTATTGATCATCATATACTCCCATATGAAAAATTAATTGCTTATTATCCAAATAATATTGTAAATGGGACTTATATTGTACTTTGACTAGTAATATCAAATTAACTGAGCAAGGTTATTCACTCACCTTGATGTTTGTCCAAGTTTACCTTGTTCCACACTAGAATTTGTGTAGGAAAATTTCCTAGTAAAATATATTACAAGGAAACATAAGAAAGGAAACAAAATCACGAAAAATACGCAAAATTTTCTGACTGCTACAGTAACGGTTGTTACAGTGTCGGTTCGCTACAGTGCCGGTTCGCTACAGTAACGTTGACTGCTACAGTGCCATTGACTGCCGACACTACAGTACTGCTACAGTAACCCGAAGAAAATTTTCCAGAATTTTTCCGAAATCTCTGGTTGCTACAGTAACTCGAATTTTTGCAGAAAAATCTTTCAAAAATTCATCCTTTCCTTTCTTGTTTCAAAACCAGAATTTCAACTCTTTTAACCGATTATAACTCAAATATAACTTCTAAAACTACTGAGATTCATGAATTATCATCAAAATCTTCAAGAACAAAACCTCCTCTGATCTTCTACATAAACTGAAATTTAAGGAAAATAATCGGATTAAAGCTTACCTTTGATCCTTACAAAGCTTTTGGACCGAACAAATAATCGAACTTCTGAAGATCAAGGAAAGGATTTGAGAAGAGGGTGAAGAAACGAGAGAAAGTGAATTCACTATTCACTTCAGCTGCTTCGATCGTGAGAAGAAAATAAGGGGGGTACTATTGAAACTTTATATTAAATATTTCTAATGGGTTATTCAATAACCCATGGGTATCCATAACCCAACATCCAAACCCATCCAGTCAATTTACAATAAATGGACTAATTGACCATTCTGAAACCACTTTTCCATGAATTTTACCATTCTTAGAATATATCCCTCATTGTGCAAATATTTAGTCCAGTCATTTAACTCAATTTTCATAAATAATATTCAAAGAGAACAATTAAATATGAAAATTAAAAATGACCAAAATAAATAACTAAAGTAACGTTGTAGAATTCTAAAATACTCTTAAGCGAATTATATTCTGAAATTAACGGGTATTACAGTCAGGGTTGAGTAACATAGAGACACCAATAGTAGCAGCAGATAGGTAACGGCTCAAGCGAATGGGTTTTGTACACAAGATAGGGCATCTTCAAAGGATCGTGGTGTAATATCCCAAATTTTTAAATAAGGCAATGGGCCTTGAAATTTGGAACGAAAAATTTTAAGGAATTAAAAAAAATTATTTTTATTTTGAACATACAATGAGGATTAATTTGCAATAAAAGTCTCTTGAGGACTTATTTGAAAATTTTCAAATTTTGGTAGGAGAATTAATTTTTTAGTGAGAAGAGTAAAAGAAGGAATGGTCAAGAATAATTTTGAATATTGAGTAAAGTTAGAAATTTTTTTAAAAATTTTTAAGGACCTAATTGAAAACTTATTTAAAGAAGAGTTGTTTGATAAAATTTGAATAAAAACAAGTGGATGTGGCATGTGGAGGTGAAATCACGTGTAATAGCCTTCCATCACAACATTTAGAGGCTTCTAGACAATATATACTCACACATTCAGATTTTATTTTCCTTCACACACATAACCCACACACATTTTCAGACTTGAGAGAAAGAGAAAGACGAGAGCTAGAAGGAGAGGGGAAGAGGAAGCTGTGGTGGCTACCGGCGGCCACCACCATCATCTCTGGCGAGTTCATCTCCTTCTTGAGGTAAGATTAAACTTCTCCTTCCTCTGTTTTCGTTTTCCTCTTCTCCTCCCCATTTCATGTTGGTTGGAACCCTAGAGAGAAAAATTGAACAAGGGCTTTGGTTGTTGATGGGAATTTAGCTACTAATCTATTTATTTTAATTCTAAGACAGTTTAGAACACATTTAAGGGGAGAAAATCTGGTTTAAATTATAGATTGGATTCTGAAATTTTAATGGTGCAAAGTATATTGATTTTAGAAAGAAAGGAAGGATGAAATGAATTTTAGTGTTTGTTTATTCTTGACTTTTGTTTACAAGGAGATATAGTTGCAAGAGAACGTATGATCTTGTACTCTTGAAACCAAAGGAAATGACAGGGAGGCGAAAAAAAAAGAGCTGCTAACATTCTGCAGAATTCTTCTGCTTGTCATTTGCTGCTGTGACCATTTTGGATTATTTAAGGTATGAAATGAACTCCAATGGTCATGAAATTTGGTATGTAGTTAAATATAGTGTCTAAGAGCATGCCTTAATTATTTCAAAATTTTCTGGGCTAATTTGGCATCCCTAAAAGTCCTTAGAACAACAACTAAAAATTGTAAAAAACAGAACAAGACTAATCTGTCATGTTTCTGGTTTTATATGGATTTGGATGACCAAATGAACTCCTAAATTTATGAAACTTTGTGGAGAGATTCTTTATAGTGTGATAATCAGATCAAGTTTTATGGCATTTTGAGAAGGTTAAATTTGTAAACTATCTATAAATATAATCTGAACTCTCTGCAGAAACAAAACTGGGCAGTTTAGGAAACTGAGTGGGTTTTGGTAGTTAAATATCTCATTTTGATCTGAAATTTTTATGGCACTTAGTTAAAACGTGAAATTAATGGACTGCAAAATTTCAGTGATTGGACATGATTAGCTAGGTCTAGAAAACATAAAATGACACTTATGCAAAAATCTGACAGCTCTGACTTAGGGTCACTAATGAGGTTGGTAGAGGGGTCAAATAAGAGAGTTTTAAGCTGAAATTTTTACCATAGCATGTTAACATATAAAGAAGATTCTATACTAAGTTTCATGATTTTTGGAGCTACGGATTAATACCAGAAATTTTGTAAAGTTTGGCTCCGAAACTAACAGAAAAATAGAACAATGTTGGATGCTTGGTAACCTAAGTTCTAAATTGGTGTTATTTCCTTCTTGGCTTATTTTCTAGGCCTCCTATGAGTTCTTTGGTACCTTCCTTCAGTTTAGAGTGTAGGAACATTACTCAGATCTGAGGTGAATGGGTGATACTCCCTATGACTAGATATTTTCTTTAATGATCAATGATATCATAATGAGAACATGTAGTGCATTCAAATTTAAAGATTAGAGGATTAAACTATACAAGGTATGTTTGAAATTATATTGTTATTGTGCTTTGTATGATATGAGGATTATGTTGAAGTGTGATAAGTTTGATTGTTGAAATTATCATTTGTGAAAAATTGAGGTATGTTATAGATGACTAGTTGCTTATGAATTGTGATTGTGATTGTGTTTGTGAAAGAATGGAAAGGCATGGTGGTGCACCCCATGGAATAAAAAAAAATCTATAAGGAGCTATAAGGGTAGAGACTTATAAATGGAGTAATAAGGGTACCCTGGACGACTCGGATGGTACGAAAAAATTTGTACAATTGATTGAATTGTTTATTGTTGTGAATTGATATGAATTATCTTATGTTGAAATATGATCAGTTTACTTGGATGTTGTTGAGAGATATTTGGATTGTATTGAATCGTGTTATAATTGGTTATGAATGATTGATACATGTTATCATTATGATGCTCTATAACTGTTTTTCGTCGTAGCGTAGTGTTGTCTCCTCACTAAGCATGTGGTTCGCTCATACCCCATTATAAACATTTTCAAAGTTGTTAGTTGAAGATGAGCTTTGCGCAGGAGATAAAGGATTCATAGCTCAAGACTCCACTTGAATCTGGGGATGGCTAAACTCCCAAGCTTGTGTCCTTTACTTTGCTACTCTAGAGTTGCTCCGTGATTGTGTAGGTAGCCTAGAATTTGGATTGTTGTATTTATGAATTGAGGGACTATGTATATAAATGAAGTAATCGTATTGTTGATATGTTTCTAAATATTTCAGTAAATTTACTTGTTATGATGGAATGCACCAAGGCAAAGAACAATACATTTTTTGTTGTAGTTGTATATCTCTAAACATGTGAAAGGAAGACTTTTTTTTAAAATAATTATTTACATTAATTTATCTATTGTTGGAATGATTTCTATGTTGGGTTGATAAAATAGATTAGGTTTCGAGATGAGGTTAGACTCACTCTAGTGCTGGTCACGTGTCCTAGGTGGGATGTGACATGTGGCAAGGGCAATCAAGGAATTTCCTAGCTTTTCTATCTGGATAGAGGTGTATTCCAACCAATAAGTAATGGAAACATCCATATTGTTAATTGTGGAAAACATTACCAGATGACAAAGTTACTTTCTGTTGGAGCTTCTCATCCAAACGGAGTATGTGCTATTGTAGCTAGGAATGAAGGGCTCCTTTCTGGATGGAACCGTGAACCAAAGGCAAGCTTGATGCTCAAATTAACCATTTTATACAATTTTAAACAAATAGCCAATCTATTCAACATTTCAACTACTAGAGTTTTCTATTAACCATTAAATGGGCTTTCCTAATTTTATACAGAAAAAATTGCTTAATTTTAATATAAATATAAAAATGTAGAGTATTCATATCAAAAAAAGTAAAAGATATTTAATTTTAATTTCATCAAGAAATTGTAAAAATATCAATATCCTATGAAATAAGAGAATCAATTTCATTGCAATAAAGGAAAAGGAGCAAGACTCTGGTAAGTGATAAAGTCAAGGTTATAAATTCTTGTGTGTATAAGTCTTTGATGAATGAAAAAAAAAAAGAGGGTGAACATAGTGTTTGAAAGATGTATTTTAAAACACTTTAAAATTAAATGTATAAAATTAAATATCTATATGAATATTATGCATTTTTATGTTTATATTAAAATTAAATATCTTTTACTCTTTAAAATTGGAAAGGCACATTTAATGGTTAATATAGAACTTTACTAGTTTAATTGTTAAATAGTTGACTATCTGTTTAAAATTGTATGAAATGGTTAATTTGACCATTAAATGTATGCAACAGATGGAGAGAGTAGGATGTAACAAAGGAATGAGTCGGGATCTTCTGTTGTTTTCTAGAGGAACAGTACGGTGATAGGCTTCCCAATAGCATTTGATGGCTCTGATTGATGGTGTAATACCCATGAAAAATAAAATATAAATGTGTATTTACAAACTATGGTTACTATGCTAGTATACGGTACTGTTTACCTGTATAATACTATTTACGTATACGATATTGTTCACTTATACAATTGAAATGTCAAGTACTAGATATGGTTTGGTCATAAGAGAAAACTAGAAAGAAGTTTGTAGGAGAAAATGACGTTTTATGTGTAAAAATACGCTCAGGGACTAAATTGAAAGGACTGATTTGAAAAGAAACTTAAAGGTTTAAGAAAAAGGATAGTTTTCTCTTTAAGTTTTCAATAGTAATAAAAGAAAAAAAATTTCAGCCGTTGCTGCGATTTGCACAGTAAAATGCATTATTATAAATGTCATTTTCATGAACAGTAAATTGAATATTTTATTAGTGCATAGTATCAAATAGTACCCTTGACATTTGCTATAAATAGGCCCTTTCATTTCACTTCTAAACTCACACCTTCAACTTCTCTTCTTCTCTCCTTAAGTTTCTCTTACTCTAATGTTAGGCCTCTGAGATTTTGGGCCTTTCCTTTTTGCTTAGGTAAGGATACTATGCCTTTCTATGTCTTTCAAATTCTAGAAGTTATTTTCTTAAGTATGCTCTGTGGTTGCGGCTTTGACCGATCTTCCACATTAGAAAAACTGTCCTTAGCTGTTTATATGTTATTTTGATTCTCTGATTACCGAAATAGAATGTAAACTGTGAAGAATATATGTCTAGGAAAGTTCTGGCTAAGGAAAGACTTGGTTTTTAAGTGTGTCCAGTGTGACCCTCCACTCTTTCCTGAGAACTTACCTGGTGTACTCTTTTACAGATTGTATTCTCTATTTCTGGTATGAATAGTACTTGTACGTATAAATAGTAACCGTACATATAAATAGTATCCGTACGTAAAAATAGTATTCATATATATGAATAGTGACCGTATGTACGAATATTATCTGTATGTATAAATAGTATCCATACGTATGAATAGTGACCGTATGTATGAACAGTATCTGTATGAAAACAATCCTAACTTGTTTTCTCTAATCTTTCATGAAAATCTCTGTAGCGGAATACTGAAATTCATCTGTGTACTCTTGTCTGTAACGACTTAGAGAAGCGATATTCGTACGGAATCCAGGTGAGTGGAACGATCCCGTTTTAATAGAGTTTTAGCATTACTGGTGATAAAAAGTATGTCGTAGGACACTCCCAAGATTTATAGGGGGAAATTGGATTCAGAATGACGAATCTAATGAGATAATTAATCCAAAAGTATGAATAAAACGAAGCAAGTATCTCATGATCATATGAAGTTTGAATCTTTTCAAAAACAGATTAATTGTTATCTTGATTTGTGGTTTATAAATCCATAATATAGTTATATACTATACCTGTTATATGGATGAATATTATATTGTGTTTCTGATTATGATATGAAATACTGTACTATTGATTGTGATTGAGCGGGACAGTACCCCCTCTCACGGCAAGGCAGAAAAACCCGATTAAAAGGGTGTCTTGACCAATGAGTGTGGAGACAACGATTCTCTCAGTAGGGATTTAGCCCGGATTGGTGATAAATCCGTGAGGCGCCCTAGCTAAGAGGATGAGGTTGTGCGTCATGGCGGAAATATACAGAATTGGTGAGCTGGCCTGTGTGCGCTCTCCGGGATATATTGCCATTGATGAGTACTAGTAACGTTTGTTGAATTGGTTGTGCATCATGGCAGAAATATACAGAATTGGTGAGCTGGCCTGTGTGCGCTCTCCGGGATATATTGTCATTGATGAGTACTAGTAACATTTGTTGAATTGGATGAATTTTTATCTTCTTGTATGTAATTTCTAACTATGTCTATTGGTTGAGTATGAGCCTTCGGATATACTTGCATGACTGGTAATGTATTTGAATTTTATTAACGCGCGACCGATTCGCTCATTGAGTTTAAAAGCTCACATTGTTTGTACAACATTTTTGTTCAGATCAGGTTGCCAGCGAAGGATATCTGCTAGAGGAGTAGATCACTTTGGACCTTCCCGTTGTCGGGTAGACCCCTCTTTTGTTATAGATTATGTTGCTCTGTAATCGTTTAGGACATCTAGGTCAGGGGTTTGGCATTTTGTTTGTATGTCAGCATAATAATGTATTTTATATTGAGAATCTATTATTATGTGCAAATCATCTCTATGAATTTCAAATAAGAAAATTTGATATATTTTCTTCAGGAATGGTTATTTTGATAATGACTAAACTCATGGGTAGAATTTATCGAAAGGCTTACAGTGATGGGATATTCATCATTGTGCCGGTCATATACCCAGAAAACGGGTCGTGACAGATGGGGTCTATGTAGGCCCCACCCTTAATTAAATGGTACTAGGAAGTATTGTGTAGTACAACAAAGAATCACAACTTTTGAAGAGACAATGAAGCTAGGCATCGAATTATGGGGTGATGGCGGCCACAAGTCTCTATTTGATTGGCTAAGGGAAATTCTTTTAAGGTAAAAATATACTTGAGGTCCCTTTAGTTTTACCTAACAATAAATTTAGTCCATATACTTTAAAAATAATAAATTTAGTCCTTAAAATTTCCAAAATCAAGAAATTGGTCCCTAGGGTTAGTCAAAAGTTAAATCAACAGTTATTTAAGTCATGTCATCATCCATGTCAGTCCAAGTAATTTGCTGATGTGACAAGTCACCCACTAACATAGCAAGTCATCTACTGACATGACAAGTCATGCTGATGTGGCAACAAAGTCATCAATTATTATTATTATTTTTTTCTCCCTTCCACACTCGAGTACAGTAGTCGAAGGTTGTTTCGAGCATCCATCAAAGCTCTAGTCTCCATTAGAAGTTGGATTTTATGCTTTCAAGTAGGAAGTTCGATTGTAGAGAAATTGATGCCGCAACAAAGCACCAACGTCACCGTTGCCACAACACTTCAAAATCGTCCCTTTCGTTTGAGATCGTCGCCGATGCATATTGAAAGGTACCCTAGTTTCAATGTTTGCATCATTCTTCCTCTTCGGTTGGAATTTTTCTAAAATTCCTTTGTGCAAATTGGAGAGGGTGGACGTTTGTGCAAATTCCTTTCTTGTTCTGCCATTGTTACTTCCCTTAATTCCTACTTTGCCTCCTGACTAATCAGAAAAGCTATTTCTTTTTGTTATTTAATTGGTTCGTGGTTAAGGTAATAAAGTGAATGGCATATTTTCATTAGCAATGGGATTGGAGAGTAGAGCTTTTGAGAGTATAGAGGATGAGGAAGAATTAGTTAAATTAAAATAAATAAATGAATGGTTTTGAAGTGTGGAAATGAAGGAAAGTGAAACTGGTGGCTTTATGTACGTTGAAGAATGGATTCACCATGAAGAAATGAGAAGTTATGTTCGACTACTGTATTCGAAGGCTTTAAACTTTGTATTCAAATTCTTTGTTCGAATGCTTCTTCTTTGTATTCCAAATTTTTACCAAAAATTCAAGAGTGAAAAAAAAAATATTTTGATGATGTGGTGCCAAGTCAGTTGATGACCTTTTTGCCACATCAATGATTGACTTGCCCATTACCAGATGACTTGCCATGTTAATGGGTGACTTGCCATATCAACAAATGACTCCAAGTGACATAGAGCTGACATGACATAAATAACTGTTGACTAATCCTAGGGATCAATTTCATGATTTTGGAAACTATAGAGACTAAATTCATTATTTTTAAAATATACTAAATTCATTGTTAGAGAAAACTATAGGGACCTCAAGTATATTTTTACATCTTTTACAAAAAAAAAAGAGCAATTAAAAAGCACATGAAATGCTGAGGGGGCGAGAAGAACTAGCATAGGGACACATGTCTAATTTGGCTTCCACACGATCAAACTCTATCTAATGGTTGTTATGCGCCCAGCATGCTGTTATTCTTTTTTTTTTTGGACAAATGAAAATCATTTTTATTAAAAAGGCACAATGCCAAGGATACATAAGATTTAATAAGGCCTAAATATAAACTATTATAGCACAAGTCTGAACTTATGGGATAAATGATACATAATTTAGGGTGATACCCTAAAATCAGTATCTAGATCTGAGCAACAATACTAGAAGACTAAAAAGTTGGACAACACACCCCATCTCAACACTCTTATCCATAGAGAGAAAGGTGAGCAAATCTTCTAGCTTTTTTTTTAAAAAAAAAAATTATAAAACTTTGGATCTGGAGATAAGGGGATAGTGTCACGAAGATAGAGGACAGCGTCGACGGTGAGAAGATAAAGGTATTTTAGCATCATAGTTAGCCAGAGATCGAAGACAGTGTTAGGAAGATACGATCTTCTATTTTCTGTAAGATCGGAGGTGAACTTGGTGATTATGACAAACCCACCAAGAAGGGCTAATTCTAGTTCCATTCTCACTTGAAGAAAATGGGCCATGGATCGAACTTCCACCTTCTCACTGTTGCAAAAACCTGCTTCAGCTTCTCCTCCCTTCTTTGACTCTATGTGGCGAAAATATTCGGAGATTGCAAACACATCTGTGTGGTGACTATATGCTTCGCATCCACGCCTTCATTGCAAATTTCCAGAGCTTTGACTCCTCTCCCAGCCATGCTTCAACTGCCTTAGATCCTTTAAAGAAAACCTCTTCCTTGGAAAAAGAAAAGCCTTTTATTAAAAAAAAAAAAAGGCAAAACTCCTATGAAAGGGAAGGAAAAGATCGACATAACAAAAAGAGAAAGAGAAGAAAACATGAAGACTGGCGTATCGCTCATGTGAGAACTGGATACCCTAGCAGAGAAGGAAGAGGTGTGTCTTATTGATAGTTCGATGTTGTTCTAAAAAGACCAGTAGACAATTCGCCATGAGTCTACATTGGACATGAATATTTTTTTTATCATTCTTATTCTTTTTTTTATTCCTATTCAATGGCTTTGCGAGTTGAATATTCCTCCTCTCTTCGAGACCTATTCAAAGAGCCATAAGAGGTATGGGGCTATAGGGCATGTTTGGTAGCTTTTCCCAAGGAAAAAGGATAAGGAATTCTATCTTTTTTTTTTCCCCTTTTCCATTGTTTGGTATGTTTTCCTAAATGGAAAGAGGGAAAAAAGTCACTTTTTCCATGTATCTTTTCCACCCAAAAATGTAAGGAAAATCGGTGAAATGTCAAAAATGTCCTCATACCTTTGTCTTTATTCCAAAACTACCCTTCCCATTTAGCCCTCGCAGCCTTAAGGTTCATCGTCATCGTCCTCGTCAGCATCCTGTGATGAGAGATCGAGAGAGTGAGGAGCATGACGGCAACGACTTCGACTCTCCAACCTCAACCTAAATATGAACTCTAGTGCTGGCGATGACGGCGTCGAAGAGAGAGAGCACGACGATGAGAGAGATCGAGAAGCAGAAATTTTGAAGAGAGAGAGCACGACGGTGAGAGAGATCGAGATAGCGAGAAGCACAACGGTGATGACTTCAAATCTCCAACCTCCACCGAATTTGAACTCCAGTGCTGGCAACCGTCCGTCTTCCCTTCCTACTTCCCTCTTGGATTCTTCCCCTGTACCTGTAACTATCGAGCATACCGAGGAATCAAATTGAAATTTGCCATCAAAGTATAAGAAAAAGTTGGCAATATGAAATTTAGAGGCTGATTAATCCTAGCCTTCTCCATAACTAGATCTAGATAGATTTGTTGTGTTTGATCATCCATGGTTGCTACAAGCCTACAAGGGACTATGTTGAAAGAAAAAAAAAGGACTATAGTGAAATAAAAAAAAATTAAGGGATAAAAATAATGAGAAATGTGTTATAAATAACAAATTTAATATAGGAGTATTTTAGTAAATATGTTCTACTAAATAAACATATCTTTTCCTCTTTCCTTCATTTTTTTTACATCTTATACCAAATATTTTTTTTTTTTCACTTTTTTCTTTTCCTTTCCATTCCTATGTGTACTAAATGAGCTCATAGTGTTTTGAACAGTAGTAGGCTGGCCCATCTAGTACCATATGATTCGATTCTCAGGCGTGGGACCCAACAATAACGCTCTTTCCACATTTCTCCTTCTCCATTTGTCCTCTTCCTAACGATCTGGTGCACTGAGACTGAGATCTCTATCGGCCAAATCCATGGTGAGGCCTCTGTTCTTCTTCTTCTTCTTCTTCTAATTCTCTTATTACTAGTTTATTTTTCTTTTATTATTTTTCTTCTTCGTATTCCTTGTTTCGGAAATGTAGTAAAAAGCAACTGATATTAACCAGCATTGGGTGATTAAGTTCTTCTCCTTGCGAATTTCGGTGTGAACTCTGTTGGAATTGCGTTTTTTACATTTTCGTTGCTGTTGATTATGGGTAATTTTGTTTTTGTTGCTGCCGTTTCTGTTGCCATTGCTCAAAAATGAGTTGAATATTTCTTGTGATCTCGTTCTCGTTGTTCTTAGTTATTATTGTCATTATTGAAGTTGTTTGTTGAACTGCTTTCACGGTAAATCCCATAATTAAGCTCTGTGATCTGCTTCTCTGTTACTCATTAGCCGATCTGTGCCACATTTTCTTTACTTCTGCCTGATAAAATGGATCTGTTGCGAAAATTTTGATTTCCGTCTGTTTTTTTTTTTTTTTGAAGAGGTTTGACGTCTGAGATCAAAACTTTATTCTTCTGTAGATTTGGTTTTGAATGCATCAGTGGAATTAGCTTAGATTCCGAGAAGACGTTCCAGCATTGCCATTTCATTCACTCAAATGGATTTACCAACCCTAAGGAAATCCTCCACCCCCTGGGTTTTCCTGTCTGTCATTGTCTTTGCCCAAGTTAGCAATGCTTTTTATCTGCCTGGAAGCTACATGCACACATATTCCAATGGGGATCCCATATACGCCAAAGTTAATTCATTGACTTCTATTGAAACTGAGCTTCCCTTCAGCTACTATAGTCTCCCTTATTGTAAGCCCCTGGGTGGCATAAAGAAAAGTGCTGAGAATCTTGGAGAACTCCTTATGGGAGATCAGATCGATAACTCACCTTATCGTTTCCGCATGAATGTTAATGAGACAATTTACCTCTGTACTACAACCCCATTGAATGAGCATGAGGTAAAGCAATTGAAACAAAGAACACGTGATCTGTATCAGGTAAATATGATCCTTGATAACTTACCAGTTATGAGGTTTGCTAATCAAAATGGGATTAAAATTCAGTGGACGGGGTTCCCTGTAGGGTACACTCCACCTGACAGCGGGGCAGATTACATCATTAATCACCTGAAATTCACTGTCTTGGTTCATGAATATGAAGGTAGTGGTGTTGAGATTATTGGGACTGGGGAAGAAGGTCTGGGCGTTATTTCTGAATCAGACAAGAAGAAAGCATCTGGATATGAAATAGTTGGTTTTCAGGTTGTCCCTTGTAGTATTAAACATGATCAGGAAGCCATGACAAAGCTCCACATGTATGATACGACCTCACCAGTAATCTGCCCTGCAGAGGTTGACAAGTATCAAATAATTAGGGAGCAAGAGAGGATATCATTTACATATGAGGTTGAATTTGTAAAGAGTGATACAAGATGGCCATCACGTTGGGATGCTTATTTGAAGATGGAGGGTTCCCGGGTACACTGGTTCTCAATCCTAAATTCACTGATGGTGATTTTATTCCTAGCAGGTATTGTTTTTGTCATTTTCTTAAGAACTGTGAGAAGGGACTTGACAAGGTATGAGGAATTAGACAAAGAGGCACAAGCTCAGATGAATGAGGAACTTTCAGGATGGAAACTTGTTGTAGGTGATGTATTTAGAGAGCCTGATTCCTCAAAGCTTCTCTGCGTGATGGTTGGAAATGGGATTCAAATTACTGGAATGGCTGCTGTTACTATTGTTTTTGCGGCCCTTGGTTTCATGTCTCCTGCCTCCAGAGGAATGCTACTTACGGGGATGATAATTCTATATCATTTCCTGGGCATTGCATCTGGCTATGTCAGTGTACGTCTCTGGAGGACTATTAAGGGTACTTCAGATGGGTGGAAGTCAATTTCCTGGCTTGCTGCATGTTTTTTCACTGGACTTGCATTTATTATATTAACAGCACTGAATTTTATTCTCTGGGGCAGTAACAGTACCGGCGCTCTTCCCATTTCCTTGTTTTTTAAGTTGATCTTCCTCTGGTTCTGTGTTTCAGTGCCACTTACCCTTGTTGGAGGGTTTATGGGGACAAAAGCTCAGCCAATTGAATATCCCGTGCGAACTAATCAGATTCCAAGGGAAATTCCGGCACGTAAATACCCATCATGGCTTCTTGTTCTTGGTGCAGGGACCCTTCCGTTTGGAACCCTATTCATTGAGCTGTTCTTTATTCTTTCCAGTATCTGGCTTGGAAGGTTTTACTATGTATTTGGTTTCCTGTTGGTAGTCCTTCTTCTGCTGGCCATTGTTTGTGCTGAAGTGTCAGTGGTTCTCACCTATATGCACCTTTGTGTGGAAGATTGGCGATGGTGGTGGAAGGCATTCTTTGCATCAGGCTCTGTTGCCCTTTATGTCTTCTTGTACTCTATTAACTACCTAATTTTCGACCTTCAGAGTTTGAGTGGACCTACCTCAGCTTTCCTTTATCTTGGCTATTCACTGCTCATGGCAATTGCGATCATGTTGTCAACTGGCGCCATTGGCTTCCTAATGTCATTCTACTTTGTGTACTACGTGTTCTCATCAGTAAAAATAGATTAAGGTTGTCATTGCTATCAGTCACTAACTAAGCAAAGGGGGTTCTGGCATGCAGGAAGAGGAAGTTTTCCTTATTCATGTAACTTTTGCTTCTTTTTTTTTTTTTTTGGCAACTTGATTGCATCACAGCTTTTTGAGTGGGGCAACAAATGCTTTGCTGATTGCCTTAATAGTTGCCAATTAATTTTATATTGCAATGTAATTTGTTCCCTACCTTCCCCTTTCCCCTCCTTTTAAGTGGTTTACCCATTTGATTAGTGCTCGAGAGTTGAGGTCATTTATTTTTAGTGCTTTAGTTTTATTCAAGTTGCTCTTGGAAGATATAATTATTAGGCCTGAGTCATTCTTTATTCATCCAATTACTTCAGAGGAATGTCAAACGGATACTTCTAGATTTCTTAATAACTATATTCTGTGGACATCAATTGCCCACAATTGTGCTATTCGTTTACTTATTATAATTACTATTTCCTTTATGGCATATTTGTTACTTGAAGTCTTCGTTTTTCTGAATATGGTGACATCAAACAAGGGAAATTCATGGTGACATTGCATGTTTGTAAATGGATTGGCCAATATTTCATCACACTGATTTTTTATGATGCACAATATTTAACGAGTGTGAGGTTATAATATATATTCAAAGGTCCTTAATATCTTTTTTTTTTTCTGACTACGCTGTTTGGGCAAAAATCTTATGGAGTGTGAAGTTGCAAATGAATCTCCATCTGAATTTGTATCATCTGGAGAAAAGAGTGCTGCTTTTATGTCTTTTGCCCCAAAAAAAAAAAAGATGAGCTATTGGCGGATTTTTTTTTTGGTTGATAATATTACTCGCATTATGTGAGATTCTCTGATTGAATAGAAAGAAACCTGATCGATTCTTACTTTACCCAATTCCAATTCCTTGTCAAAAGAAAAGAAATAGGCAATGTCCAAGAATTTTAACAACTTATGGGGGACAGAATTTAATGATATTTATGAGGAAATTATACGCATTTTTTTAAAAAAAAATTTAATTAAACTGTACTTGATATTTGTATTGTTTTAAAAATTACACTCATCTTTTCTCTGATCTATTTTATATTATGGAAGTCAATATTTTGCATAAAATGTATCTATTCTAAAATAAAATTACTTAACAGTTCTTCATAAATAAAATCATAGTTTTATATTAGGTTTTAATACTAGCCTAGTTATTTTTGTTATCATATAAAAAATATAACTATAATTTTAGGTTGTATAGAATATTAACTTCTTTGGTAAAAAGTAAATTAGAGAGTATATTTTTACAAAATATATTTGTTGGAGAAGTTGAGTATAATATTTAAAATAAAATGGATTTACATATAATTTAGCTAAACATAAAAAAAATAATATAATTTACTTATTTATATTGGTAAAATTATATAAAAATCATGTAATTCAAAAAGAGCTCAACGGCTAACATGCTCCTGGACACATTCCTTTCCTTGAACGGAGGGAAAAAAATGGAACTTGTAATTTTATTTTAATTTAATTGAGTTTATTTAAGTTAAAATTTATAAGTAAGTGCTTATAATTTTAAAAAGTTAATCTGATTCTCATTAATAAATTTTCACAAGTGTGCAGTCAACTTTTACTTACTTAACAAATTAGTTGTCATTTTAATGTTCTAAACATTTAGTATTCATATTAAGAAAGAGCAAAAATGTATATTCTGAATATATAAAATATATGATGACACATATGTTAGCAGTATTGGTTTATTGGCACAAGTTAGAAAAAAATAACAACGTAACAAAAAATTAATCACATTAATAAAATTTAATAACATATTAATACAAAATTAATTAAAATTTTCTAAAATATAAAGATCAAATTATAAACTTTAAGACATAGATCATACATAAATTTTGAAACTTTGATATTTTTAACACAAGTATCATATTAATAAAGTTTTAAATTCCTTAAAAAAAATATTCATTCCTTGATTTTTGGTTGGGTAAGTGGAAATTGCATCTCTGAACACTAATCAAATGCATATATTAATTGGTAAAATGTTATATTACCTAAATCAAAGATTTTGAATTCGAGTTTTTAAGAGCTGTATTAAAATTTGATAATAAAACTTTATTACTTATTGTAATCATACAAGACTCAAATTTAAATTAATCAACATCTACAATTTAGTAACAAGACATCAAATAATTGTTTACTAATAAAAAAAATCAGTAGATATTGTGAATTGACCGAATAAGCAAAAGAAGTGGTGGGAATTGCAGGTGAAGAGTACCACAAAATCAAAATCACACTTCCTAATTGGTCCAACACATATCACCTTATCCTTTGCCACATCCATAATCTCTTCCTCCTCCACACCACGCCTTTTCTTCTCCTCCTTCTTCATCTCTCCCTCCCACACCATCGTTGATTCATTTCATTTCTCACCCGCTTACCATCTCTGTATCTGCAAATTCTCCATGGCTATGGCAACCCAAGCCTCCCTCTTCACCCCACCCCTCTCCTCCACCAAACCCTCTTCTCCCTTCAAGCAGCCCTCCACCTTCTCCTTCTCCTTCACCCCCAAGTCCCTCAAACCCACCACACTCCTCAGAGCCGCAGAGGAGAAAACAGAGGCCGCAGCCACCACCAAGGAGGCAGAGGCGCCCGTGGGGTTCACTCCACCGGAGCTCGACCCCAACACGCCGTCGCCGATCTTCGGAGGAAGCACCGGAGGGTTGCTCCGGAAGGCCCAGATCGAGGAATTCTATGTCATCACATGGGATTCCCCGAAAGAACAGATCTTTGAGATGCCCACGGGGGGTGCAGCCATCATGAGGCAGGGTCCGAATCTGCTGAAGCTGGCTCGGAAGGAGCAGTGCCTGGCTCTGGGGACGAGGCTGAGGTCCAAGTACAAGATCAAGTACCAGTTCTACAGGGTGTTCCCTAATGGCGAGGTTCAGTATTTGCATCCTAAGGATGGGGTGTACCCAGAGAAGGTGAACCCAGGACGTCAAGGGGTTGGCCAGAACTTTAGGTCCATTGGGAAGAATGTTAACCCCATTGAGGTCAAGTTCACTGGTAAGCAAGTCTATGATCTGTGAGCTCACTGGACTCACCATGTTATAATTGTTAAGCTCTGTAATTTTATTCTCCCGTCTTTTGCGATTATTGTATCAGAAGCATACATTGGAATGTCAATCTGTGTTTAGGCCAAAAGTTCGTATGTGATCGATATTAGATGGGGGAGTTAACGATTTGGTAAATTGAATTAATTGAGGAATAGTGTTAAATGGGACTCGCGGTTTGATCTAAATCTTCAAAGTCAATTTGAAGCATGTTTTGTACGGGAAGTGAACTTGAGTAAAGAATTAGCACACTGAAGTTGAACCAATTTTTGCCAATATGAACAATTTGAGTTCTGTTATTTTTTTCATATAAACTTAAAGTCTCGTCGTGATTGAATGGATGTCAGCAAGTAAACAGAGAAGTTAAACAAAAAGAAAAAAAACGAAAAATTAACGTGGGTTGATTAATGTTGATGTAAATAATTTTTTATTCTTTCACTAGTAAAAATTGTTGCGAATATACGATGAAATTGAGGTAGAGCATATATCAAAAAATACATAATTAAAAAAAAACATAAAGTGAGTCATGGGTCACTTCATAGTGTTGCTCGTTTACAAGCTCAGGTCTATTAGTCTCGTTTCACCCTACTCGCTTTATAAACGTCTAAATTTTCTCCTTGAACTATCAGGTCGGATTATGATTTGATTTATCAAATAATTCAAGTCATTCAACCTCAAAAAATATAGAGATAATCAAATTCTGAGCATTGGATCTTATAGTCTATAGTAAGACGCTCTTCCTTTTCCAACTCACAAAGTGAAGAAGTTTGTTTCTTACGCATAGGAGCTTCTTATGTGAATAAGACTTTTTTAGAATCGTTAGATCATTTTGATCTAATAATTTTCATTTATTCAGTTTTTTATTTTAATTTTTTTATCTTTTATTTTTTTAAAAAAATTTCAAGTAACTAATGATTTAATAATTATTATAAGTACAATAATAAATATAAAATAATAATTATAAATTTTTTTAAAAAATAAATAAAATCATCAAAAAAAGACTAAATAAATAACAACCATTGAGAGGCCTTCTATACATAAAAGCCTACTATTCAGGCAAGCTTCTTCCCTCACCAAAGGGGTCTGGATTGGACTTTAAAATTTGCATTTAATATGGATTCTTATAGAAGTGATTGCTTCAGTAATTTTTTGCGGGAGTTGTGAAAATTTTAAGATTAAAATTATCTTAAAGCCTAAGCGTCGTCGTTTTCAAGTATGAATATTTTTTTTTAAAACTATCTAAACGTGATTTTTTTTTCATGGAACCATCTAAAGATTAACCTTATCATATTGTCCTAATTTTTTTTTTTGGTTGCACAACCAAAAACGATCTGAACTTGAGGCTATTTACTAAATTACCCGCACTATTTCACCACTAAATCAGTGCGGAATACTTGGTCTCTTATTTGTCTTGTAATTTCAGCTGCGCATGGTTTAAAATAAATTAACTATTTTTCAGGTATTAAAACTTAAATTAAGATTATTTATTAAAAGACGAAATTTAAGTGAAGTTATTATTATTATTGTTATTATTATTATTTTAGTGAAAGTAAAATTTATATTAAGCAAGAAGCAAATAGCTAACAGTCTATTTTTTTTTTCTTAAGAGAGACAAATACAATACATACCAAATGTATCCTCAAGAGTACTGTAAATGGCGAGGAACAGAAATATAGAAGACAAAATTTAAGATTAATGCTAGCCGTTCTGTAAATCCAGCAAGTAGGTAACATAGACAAAGTGAGGAGCAGTATGATAGGTCTTGAGAGAGCAATGAGATTTTCTTGTTTCTTTTGCTAGAAGATTTGTACATTTGTTCTATCTTCTATCTGCTTGAAGCTTTGAAAATTTTGAAATTTTCAAAGTCTACAAACACTTATGTTAATAGCCTTCTTAAAAAAGAAATCAATCAAATCTTACATTTACAAAAGTCTACAAACAATTATACCTTTATACCAATCTTATACAAGAACCAATATAGGAGATGGCAACAACACCAACCTTTGGTATGACAAATGGTTGTCCAAAACCCTCAGGCTAAGTCTTATTGGCCCCCTCCCACGTAATAAAGAAAATAATTGTTAATTCTAACATTCGGGAAAACATAAACCGATACTTTTGGCACATAGAAAATCTCCCTTTTCAAATTCTTGAAGAAATCAAAATGGAAATTTATACCCAGCCTGTTGCCCATCACCAAGATCTTGCATGTGACAAAAACATTTGGAAACTTACAAAAAATAAAAACTTCACTTCGAAGTCAACTTATTATTTTGTAGCAAGCAACACAACCCCTCAAATCACTGCTCATAATGTAGACAACCAATATATGAATTGGATCTGGAAATCACCATGTCATCCTTGTGAACAACTATTTCTTAAGCAAACCTACACAAATAGCTTACCAACAAACATAATCCTTTTCAGAGCCTCTTGCGCAAATAACAATCTCTGTCCTATATGTAATATAGAGCCAGAGACCGATCTTCAAGCCCAACAAGACTGTTGCCGAACAAAATTAAAATGGGAATCCCTCAACCCTCCTCAAGACTTTTTTCTAAAACAATATAAATAATGGTTGGTTTTTAACAGCAATAGCAATACAACATCTACTTTTCTTATTCCATGGCAAGTCATCTTCATATATGCTATTAGATCCATCTTGATGTTAGGAACTAAAAAATCTTGCATAAAATATCTCCCCCCCCCCCCCCCCTCCCTCTCCCCCCCAATCCAAAAAATCAAAAACCAAATTGTCTTTAATGTTGCTAACTACCGGATATCTTTTTCAACCTCAAACACCACTCAATCCCAGTCCCATTATGAATTTATGATGGTCCTCAAATCACTGTATTGACATGGAAAAATCTCACTTGGGTTGGAATAAGCTTAATGTAGATGAATTTGCAAAAAAGAACTTTCTGACAACAGAATGATTGATAAGAAGTGATCAAGGAGAATGTGTAATAGGACTCTCTAAATTTATAAGAATAGAAATACCTATTATGACAGAAGCTTGGTTTTTACACGAAGGTTTTAAAATTGTTCTTTCCATCAACGTCAAGAAATTGAAAACCAAACTGGATTGTTTGAAAATTTTTAATCTATTGACCGGTGATCAAAGTGATCTTTATTCTTTGATTTTTTTTTTTAATTTCAAATTACAGGCATTTACTCTCTAACTTTGAAGCGAAGATATTTACAACTTAGTCCCAGCTTCATCGGAATCTCTTGTGAGAATCAAGTTGTGGACCAGATTCTTGTAATTCTATAAAAAAAGACACCTTCAAGAATATGATTACATTCACACGTTTGATGTTTCTATTTGAAAGGTAATTAAATGAATTTAGTACAGACAGGTGACGATGCAATTGAGAGGACTTAATGCATTAAAGAATCTTAAACAATTAAATCCGAATGCAATAATGCATTATTGCGATGAAATCGAGGATGACACAGGAGTGAAAACAACGTGCATTAAGAGCAGCGACTTAGCGAGACGTCGAATATATGCAACAACATAACCAAAAAAAAAAAAAACCAATTATAGGCTCATGCGCATCTTCTTGTGTGTCCTTGTCCAAGCAATTTAAAATGTAGGTCCCAACACATCAATGGGATCATTACCCATATGCCTCACTCTTAATTATTTTTGTAACAATCGAAGTGAAAGGTTCGATCGAGAATTGATCTCGAATAATATTTAAAATTGATAAGTAAATTAATTAAAAATTAATTGAATCGAATAAAAATTAATGTTAAATAAATTAATTTATTTAAATTTTTTTTAATTTTATTTATTTTATAATTAGGTAATAAAAAAATTAATATGACAGATCAGTCAATTTAGTAGAGATGTCAATATCTTATAGATTTTATTTAAGTGAATATTATCTTGATTAATAATATTTTCTTATTATTTGGTCACTTTTTGTTGTGAACTTTTGATTGTGAATGCTATTTTGTGTAATTTCATAAATTTTATTTTTAATTAAATTTATAAATTTATATTTATAGTCTTTAATTATGTATATTATTTTTTAATATTTTAAAATAATTCAGTTTAATCACATTATTGACTTTTGAACTGATACCTTTGTTAATTTAATGACCAGTTTAATTTTTAAAATTTTGTTCTTAATAATTGACCAGTTTGGAATGGTTGTAAATGGATTATCTTTCCATTATATTTAAAGACGAATTTAATTAAGCAAACCAAATAATCGAGCATTATTTTTTGTTATACAAGATTGATTTTATGTGGACAAATTACAATGACCCAAATTGTACATACAAATCCACAAACATTTTTACCTTATTCACATGATTATCATCGTATGTACACGATTTATTACAGTTATTTTTGATTGGTTGGTTGGGTAGTTGGGGTAATACACATGCACTCACATGATGCTCCATTATTTTTGTGATAATCAAATCCATTTTTAAGCTCCAACTGCCGCAGTTGTGGTGATGATAGAATCTAATTCACTCTTGGCTCTCGTGATCCTTTGATCATCACCGTCCGTTTGGCTTCCCCATATTTCCGGAATCACTTGAGCCACTTGATTCACATTCTCCACTGCATAATCTGCTTCCTTGCTCCTCACTCTCTTCCCAACCTTCACAAATAATCAACCAATGAAGTAATTAATTAGTTAATTGATTAATAGTGGAAGTACAGGTGGCAGCATTTTAAGCCAGATGCTTTCTGCATTGTATACGACGTCGTCCGATGCGAACTTACCAGAACAGTGTGGAGACCCATTGCTTTTCCCGCGGCGACGTTGCTAGCATTGTCGTCCAGAAACAGCTGCAAAATTTCATTCGAACCACATCTCCAGGAAAATCAATCGAGGAATAATAAAGCATTTTAAATAATTATTATGAAAATCTTATAATAAGTTCCTAAAAGTTTTGAAAGCCGATCAAGCGCTTACGTGGTAGATTAATTTGAACGGTAATTTTTATCATTAGCAATTCAGATTATTTTTTTATAACAAATTAAAAAAATAAAATTTTAAAATTTGAATTATTAATTATAAAAATCAACAATTCAGATTAAACCAAATACCGAATGCAGGAATTTAAAGTAAAAAAATGCAGGAATTTAAAGTAAAAAGTTCTATATAAATTTTTTTGTTAATGAAAAATTTACTGATTTAATTCTTAAAAATTATAATTTTTTAATTTATTTTATAAAAGATTAAGTGTTTAGTATAAATATTTTTAAAATTTAGTAATTGTGAATTTTGTAATTTAATAACATAAAGAAAATATAATTTTTCAATTAATCTTCTAAACATTAATTTTTTAAAAAAAGTGTAGTCTTTTAATCCTAATTGTATTATCGTTGTAGTCTTTGTAGAGCGTTTAATTTGTTGTATTTACCGTACGACGAGGATTGACGTTGGCAGCGCGAAGTGCTATCTTCATGGCCTCCGGCGATGGCTTCAGAATGACCGGGAATTCATCAGGCCGGGTCGAGTGAGAGAGGTTCGGGTTCAGGGTCTCGAAGCATATGATTTTCTCGAAGCAGTCGGTTAATCCAAGCCGATCCAGCACCTTCATCGCGTGAATCCTATCCGAATTTGTGAATATCTGAAACAGGTTTTGGGGATTCGTTAAAAAGAAAAAGGAGGATGATGGATGGAATCAGAATCAGGAATGCAAGGAAAATTTCAGAATGAAACTCACGATTTTTCTTTGCTTGATGCTGCGGAGGAGGTCGCGTAGCCGAAGATCGGGTTTGATGGAGTCGTAAGGTAGTCTTCCGTGCACGAAACTGAAGAAATATTTAGAAGAAAGAAAGATTAGGAAAATTAAGTTCAAATTCCATCGAAGTTAGGGATTGAGATGAGGGTGGGACTGACCTGTGGTAATCTTCTGCAATGATATCATAACCTAATGCCTAGGAAGAAGAGGAAGAAACGGAATTAAGAAAATAGTTGAAATATGAAGAACATGGAGCTGAAGATGAGAGGAATTAAAAAAAAACACTAATTAGTGAGAAATACTGAAATAGAAATGGATTATTAATTACTCGCAACCCAGCGAGGGTGCTTCCGTAGGTTCTGAAGAGTTCAACTCGGAGACTTGAGGCTTTGCTTTCTGGGAATCCACATTTTTCCACTAAGAATACTGCATGCAAATTAAATAGTGAATGAATCAGCAAATTCTGAAGTAAAAAACAAGTAATTAAAGAATGGTTGAGTCACAGAATTAAACCTTCGATGTTTTTCTTGAGAGCTTCACCGATTCCAGTGGTGGTTGGATACAAAGTGTCATCCAAATCTGTTTTCCAAAAATAAGAAAATGATCAAGCACGCATTGAGGGAGAAATTAAGCTGAAATTAAGAAGTTTTATTTAAAGGAAGAGAGGGAGGGAAGGAAGAACTACCAAAGATGATAGAGTCAAAAGGAGAATAGGAATCCATGGCTGATTAGAAGAATAGTTTGAACTTTGAATAGACGTTAATGGAGATGGAGATGGAGAGGAAGGGGAATTTAAAGCTACGAACTGACGAAGCAGAAGAGGTGGTGACGTGGTGCACTTCAATTGGAAAAAATTTTGAAGTATTTTCATATTAAAGTATTGAGATTTTCATTATTAAATAATTTTAAAAAATGGGAAAATTTATTAAAATATCTTATTTTTTAAAAAATAATGATTTTAAAGAAAATAAAAATAATATATTTTATTAAAATATCTTAATCTTTGAAAAAAAAAAATAGTGCTTTTAAAGAAAATAATTTATACAGATTTTCACCCTCTCTTTTTTTTTCTCCTTCACATTCTACCCAAAAAAAAAAACTTTTCTTTACAGCGTAGATAATGTTAGAATGATTTAATGAAAAAAAAAAGGATGTCTTTAAAGATCGGATTTACTTAATTATTTCTTATGTGCGTTTCTACTTAGGTTGTAACTTTTATATTATTTAGTCCGAATAAGGTATTCACATTTATCATTTATCATTTATTGAGTATAATAGAAATGGTTAATTCTCTATAGGTTAAATTATAATTTTGGTCTCTATAATTTTACTAAAATTATAAATTGGTCCCTATAGTTTATTTTTATATAAAATGGTCTTTATAGTTTTTTCATTCATGTAAAATCTCTGTCGTTAATATAGTTAACTTTTCTGTTAAAATGATTTTACATGTGTCATATCCTAAAAATTAAACATGTGAAAAGATACTATTTCTAGGAAAAATCTCAGTGGAATCCCGAAATACTGGACAATCTTAATATCCATAACTACTAATTTGATAAAATTCTCAAACATGAGTTATTCACATATATTTTGTAAAGCTTTACATTCAACCTTTATCATTCATTCCACACAACAAAATTATAATTATCTGGAAAACAAATACAAGCATACATAATCTAATGTGTTTATCTCATCGCAAGCTAGGAGACTTATACAAAGTACAGAGCATTCCTAAAATTCACATTATTCAGTATTGGTATCCCACCAAATAGAAATGGAGAATAATTCCAAGGGGTTTTTAATATTCAATCAAATATTCTTCTTTCTCGTTTACTGTATCTAAAAAGAAAATCATAGGGAGTGTGAGTTTATTTAAAAACTCAATAAGTAAATAATTGTAATGTATAAAATATCAAAAGTACAAATACTACATTTACTCATATAATCAATTGTTTTATACATCGAATAGTATGAGACTTTAACCCTTTCAAACTCGTGAATAAGATTTCATAGATATACATCGAGTAATATGGGACTCTAACCCATTTAAACTCGTATCTATGATTTCATCTATATACACCGAGTAGTATGAGACTCTTAACACTTTCAAACTCGTGCATAGGTTTTCATAGTTATACACTGAGTAGTATGAGACTCTAACCCTTTCAAACGCATGTATTAGATCTCGTAGATCTTTGCTTATCAATAAAATAGTGAGAATTTATTACAGTACAATTACCATGAAATCAATTAATTTATACATACTTTTATTCCTTTGAATTTCTATTAAAAAAATATATCAATCATCATATACTGTCATCTGAAAGACTGATTGCTTAATATCCAAATAATATTGTAAATGAGACTTATATTGTACTTTGACTAATAACATCAAATTAGCTTAGCAAAGTTATTCACTTACCTTGATATTTGTCCAAATTTATCTTGTTCTAATCTGTGTATGAAAATTTCCTAGTAAAAGATATCATAAGAAAAAAATAAGAAAGGGAACAAAATCATGAAAATATGCAATATTTTCTGATTGCTACAATAATGGTCAATGGTCGACGTAGCTGCAGTAACTTTGACCAAATTCAAGCTACAGTATCGTTGACTAATTCAATGCTACAATACTTTAATCAAAGTCAATGCTACAGTGCCGTGAAAATCTAGAAAATTTTTCTTAATGAACAGTATTTTTTTGAAAAATTTCCAGAATAAATAGTAGTGTTCTTCGTGTTCTTCACCCAAAAATTCCAAAATCACATCCAAAACATTATTTCTTTTGATTTCTTTCATGAGTTTTTATCCTTGATGTTTAAGGAATCTTTTGACACCAAAATCTCCAATTTTAACCCACAAACAAAGTCTCAATCCTCAAATTTTCATCTTGAATCCTAAAAACCAAACTTCCTCTAAATCTAGGGCATGGACAAATTCAAGAATTTAGAGGAGATTAATGAGATGTAATCTTACGTTTAGTCTTAGAATTGTCCAGAGATGCGAATAGCAACCCGCAATTGAAGTTTAATCGATAGAAAACAAAACTTACATGTGATATAAACATAAAATACTTAGGGTGTACCTCCGTGGTACCCCATAATCTCTGTGAACATTCTTAATATCCATAACTATGTGAATCATAAATATTCCAAGAAAGATATTTTGTATACATATTCAGAAAATGTTCAACTTTCAAACACTATACAGTACTATACAACCTGCCAAGCCTAGGTGACCTACTAGATTACAGAGCGTTTCCTAATCCTTACCAATTGTTTACCAGACAAAAGTGGAGTATATCCTTAAAGGCTATAAATTCTTCTCCTCAACCACTGTATCTGAAAAGATCATTATGGAGAGTGTGAGTTTATCATAACTCAGTGAGTAAACAACTGTACATGAAAATATCATAGCCTGGAGAATTATAAGAATAAGAGATCCATGGAAGAGTCACCAGAGGCTAAGAAAAGAAAAAGGGATGTAGTAGAGTTAGAGGATGTTAGCACAGCAACATCTTCTAATAATGAGCTTGCGCTTATGAGACAAAAGATGGAGGACTTGGAAAGACTGATAAACCGCCACTTTGAGGACCAGGGGAGATTAATAAATCGTCTCTTTACAGAACAAGAGAAGCTTTTGAACCGTCATTTTAGGGAATTGGCGAATAGAGTTGATAGACATTCGATGTTTACAACTCAAAATTTTCGTGACCAACAAGCGAGATGTATTGACTGTATGAATGGAGTGACTTCTGCACTTCGCCAAATTTCCCAGACGTTTCCTCCAGAAACTCTTTCTAGGCTGCAACGATTAACTTCCTCCTTAAGGTCTGAAGCACCTTCTTCTTCTAGACCTGGAGCATCTTCTGCATTTCAAAAGCCTCCTCGTTCTTAATTTATCTTTTCTTTTGTTTGTACCTAAAGCTGATGTTTGATCTAATGTTTAAGTATTAAAATTATCTGTTTTGTAAATCAAGTTCAGCTTGTTGCCTGTAACTTATGTATTAGAAATAAAAATATGTTGAACTTGTTATATTTTGTACTTGATTGTGAAAATTCTAAGAGAGAGAATGAGATATAAACAAAATATTGGCATTTGCTTCAATCTTGAGGTAAGTTTTGAATTCGGAGGACCGAATTCTTTTAAGGGGGGAAGAATGTAATATCCCAAGAATTTTTATGAATATTTAAAGTCTGATTTGAAGTTTAGTGAAAAATTTAATTATGTGGAAAATTTTCTTTTTGAATTAGTGAAGAAAATGTGGAAATAGAAATTTTTATTTTTAATTTAGGAAATTTTTACAAATTCTCAAGGACATGTGGGGAAGAGAAAGGCATGGCGCCCAGGCGCCAGGTGTGTCGAAAAACCTTAGCTCATTTTCAATCGGCCATAACTTCTTCATACGGACTCCGTTTTGGGCAAACTTTATATCGTTGGAAAGTTCTTTGAGTCTAGTTTCCAATGGTATAAGTTTCATTTAGATATTCATTACCGATTAGGAGTTATGACTTAAGATGTGAGTAAAGGTCGAGAGTAGTGGTAGGAAATTTCTCTATTTCGTAACCCTAATGTTTTTGTCTGGTTACAATAGGAATGGTCAAGGTGCAAAGTGGGAGTGCCGAGAGCGTGAAATCCAGGTGAGTGGGTTAATACTTGCTATGATTAAATATCTGTTATTGACTTTTTGCATCATAGTGAAAATATGTTGTATATCCAAGTTTGAAGAGGATGATGTGGAACGATGAGGCATAAACAATTGTGGAACGTGTCTGGTAATGTATATAATTATATTTTCTTATTTTCCCATGAATGGAGGTTATATAATGGATTGTGAATGGCATGTGAACTGAGTTGAATAATTGTTCTATATTATGGGTTATGTTGTATACATGCTATGTTGCTGGAACCACATTTATTATGTTGTGGCTTGAATTGTAAATGACTGAGTTGTGTATGTGGCTCAAGATTATGATTGAGGATGTTTTTATATATGATTGTGATTGTGTTTGACTGGAAAGGAAAGGCATGGTGGTGCACCCCATGGAGAAATTTATGTGAAGTTATAAGGGTGGAGATTATAAATGGAGCGATAAGGGTGGATGTGGCAGGGGCCGCGGGCAACGATCCAGAGGTATTCTGGACGACCCGGTTGGTACGGGAAATTTGTGTGAAATTGATTTCACCGATTGTTGTTGTGAACTTTTGAATTATGTTGAAATGTATTTGATTTATTTGGATATTGTCGTGAAGTACTACGAATAATATCATATCATATGATGATCGATTTACGTATGATTGCTGCATGTTATCATTATGATGTATGATATTTTTTTGTCATAATGTTGTGTTATCTACTCACTGGGCACGTGGTTTGCTCATACCCCTCTTATTGATATTTTTTTTCAGAGTTGACAGCTGAAGGTAAATATCGGAACAAGGAATTATGGATCCTTAGTCCATGATTACCTTTTCATTTGTTCAGGATAAAGGTATAATAGTTAAGTTTTATTCTAAGTTGTATAAATCTAGAAATCTCTGTAATCGGGTAGGTTCATTCACTGATGTAATGTGAGTAATTGTAGTATGTATAAAGAACTCGTTTTGGTTGCATGAAAAAGAATTGTATGATTTTTAAGAGAAAGATAGGCTTACGGAGGTGAAATGAAATTCACTTTCCGTGCCGGTCACGTGCTCAAATTTTGGGATGTGACAAGTTGGTATCAGAGCTTTGGGATTAGGTCTCCTACCGATTACAGAGTAAGGTAACCTTAGTGGGATCTCCTCTATCGTGGTGAACCCGGGCACGACTATAGAGAGATGGCTCCACTGAAGGTCCTGTAGGATGTTTTCATTTCCTTTTCCTCCAAGACTTGTCTTTTCTTATGAATTATGTTTTTAGTTTTAGTTTTAGAGAGTTATGGCTATACTTTTGAACTCGGTAAGGGAAAGGTTATTATTTGTTTTGATTCCGTTGCTGTCGGATCAAATTGTATGTATGGGGCTTTATATGTTAAATTCATGATTGATTTTGTGTGACTGATTTATTTTATCTTTCTTAATTTTATTATTACTATTTTTGGAGTACCATCCCATAAAAGAAACCACTGGCATTAAAAGCAGAAGGATTACATTGCAAAAAAAAAAAAAAACAATTACTCATGCATGAGTAATCTAAAAGCGAGGTGGTCTCGGATTAGGAGGGTTGTACTGTATCATCACCCCTCGACCATTCCTTGGAGCGAGAGACAGAGCAATATCGCGGAGGGTAGTGTAAATCCCATTCATACAATCAACACTTCTTTGTTGTTGATTGCAGAAGCACTGGGTAGACCAATAGAAGAACCTGTCTATTCTTGAAGTCATTTCTGCATGATTGCGTTTAGTTAACTTCTCTAGGTTTTCTATCATCTTTTTCAGATTTTTGACCTCCTGCTCTAGACAGGCGATTTTGTCCTCCGAGGTATGGCCCGTGCTAGTCTCCTCAGCTTCCTCGATCTTCTTCATTTTCTTCTCCTTCTGCTTCTCTGGAGACCCCTCAAAAGGTCTTTTGCCCTTGTCTTTGCCCAGACTTAAGTTTAAGTCGAGCTCTTCTCTCCTGGCATCCACTGTGAGATCAATGTACTTCCTTGTGGCCATGATTTGGAAAATTTAGAAATTTATGTCGAAGTATGAGAAGAGAGGAATGCTGAGAAGTTGTAGGCTTAGAGATGATTACTCTTTGTGGTGTGGTAACTGAGAACGTTGGGATAGTTCTTATAGAGGAAAAATTTGAACTCAGAGACAAAGAAGATATCTCTTCGCCGCACCCTATACGCTTAACCTATGGATTTCTGCAAGCTGGAAGCTAGGAGTCTAGGGTAGGCATGCACACCAACAACGCGTCGCATTAATGGCAAAACCACGAAAGTCAATATTCGGTGGATTTGCGGCCGATTTACACTTGGTTTTTCCATTTCTCTCGTTGGCATTTTCTGAAATTGAAGGAAGTCGACAATGTAGCCATTACAGAGTGTCTTGGATGTTTTCACGATGAACTAAAATGTATTTCTATGCTTTCTTGTATTGTTCTTGAAAGCCTTCAGTTAAATATAATATACATGATTGATTGAATTATACTGTGATTATATGTATCTAAATACATATGATATGTATGTATGTTATTCATGCATAGAGAGTGAAGGTTATTTGTTATGGCCAGGAATAATATGTAATGATTCTACATACATTCAGAGAATGAGAAGTCTGAAATTTAAAAGAACTTGAATAGATGAAAATATATATAGATAATGATGTATCTCTATGTTTATACATATATACATATATGCTCGTAGAGGCAAGTGAAAGGTAAAATTTTTCTCTCACTTTATGGAACGCTTGATGTGTAGATGTGAGAAGTTTTTATTTTAATATGTATGTTTGAAAATGTGTAAGCTTAGGGCAAAGCCACAGATTAGAAACCTAGATAAGGCTAGTATGAAGCTACCCGTTCATGGAGTAATATCTCGATTTAGAATTATTGGATAAGACAAATACAGAGTTAAGAAGCCATAAATTGAAGCGGCGATTAGTTTAATAATTTGAGCAAGAGTCAAAAGTTAGCCGAAATTTTTGAGGAAATCTTTTGTATTAGATTATATTTTGTTATTTTCTGGCATGCTTATCTGAGACCGTTGGCATTGCGTCGGATAAGGTCTGTAGGTCATCTTTAGAGTATGATGTAAAGGTTTTGTAGCCCTAAATTTCGTCTATATATAATGGATGCCCCATTACGCTGCTCACTACACTAAAAGTTTATATCTATAAGCTTTCTAGCATCAAACTTCTCCTTCTGTACAACCTTTATAGCTCAGAAAAATATGGCCGGCAATAAATCTTTCAATTTAAATTTTGAGGCTGGCAAGGTAGAGCTGGATCTAAATCTTAGCCTGGAGAATTATAAGAATAAGAGATCCATGGAAGAGTCACCAGAGGCTAAGAAAAGAAAAAGGGATGTAGTAGAGTTAGAGGATGTTAGCACAGCAACATCTTCTAATAATGAGCTTGCGCTTATGAGACAAAAGATGGAGGACTTGGAAAGACTGATAAACCGCCACTTTGAGGACCAGGGGAGATTAATAAATCGTCTCTTTACAGAACAAGAGAAGCTTTTGAACCGTCATTTTAGGGAATTGGCGAATAGAGTTGATAGACATTCGATGTTTGCAACTCAAAATTTTCGTGACCAACAAGCGAGATGTATTGACTGTATGAATGGAGTGACTTCTGCACTTCGCCAAATTTCCCAGACGTTTCCTCCAGAAACTCTTTCTAGGCTGCAACGATTAACTTCCTCCTTAAGGTCTGAAGCACCTTCTTCTTCTAGACCTGGAGCATCTTCTGCATTTCAAAAGCCTCCTCGTTCTTAATTTATCTTTTCTTTTGTTTGTACCTAAAGCTGATGTTTGATCTAATGTTTAAGTATTAAAATTATCTGTTTTGTAAATCAAGTTCAGCTTGTTGCCTGTAACTTATGTATTAGAAATAAAAATATGTTGAACTTGTTATATTTTGTACTTGATTGTGAAAATTCTAAGAGAGAGAATGAGATATAAACAAAATATTGGCATTTGCTTCAATCTTGAGGTAAGTTTTGAATTCGGAGGACCGAATTCTTTTAAAGGGGGAAGAATGTAATATCCCAAGAATTTTTATGAATATTTAAAGTCTGATTTGAAGTTTAGTGAAAAATTTAATTATGTGGAAAATTTTCTTTTTGAATTAGTGAAGAAAATGTGGAAATAGAAATTTTTATTTTTAATTTAGGAAATTTTTACAAATTCTCAAGGACATGTGGGGAAGAGAAAGGCATGGCGCCCAGGCGCCAGGTGTGTCGAAAAACCTTAGCTCATTTTCAATCGGCCATAACTTCTTCATACGGACTCCGTTTTGGGCAAACTTTATATCGTTGGAAAGTTCTTTGAGTCTAGTTTCCAATGGTATAAGTTTCATTTAGATATTCATTACCGATTAGGAGTTATGACTTAAGATGTGAGTAAAGGTCGAGAGTAGTGGTAGGAAATTTCTCTATTTCGTAACCCTAATGTTTTTGTCTGGTTACAATAGGAATGGTCAAGGTGCAAAGTGGGAGTGCCGAGAGCTTGAAATCCAGGTGAGTGGGTTAATACTTGCTATGATTAAATATCTGTTATTGACTTTTTGCATCATAGTGAAAATATGTTGTATATCCAAGTTTGAAGAGGATGATGTGGAACGATGAGGCATAAACAATTGTGGAACGTGTCTGGTAATGTATATAATTATATTTTCTTATTTTCCCATGAATGGAGGTTATATAATGGATTGTGAATGGCATGTGAACTGAGTTGAATAATTGTTCTATATTATGGGTTATGTTGTATACATGCTATGTTGCTGGAACCACATTTATTATGTTGTGGCTTGAATTGTAAATGACTGAGTTGTGTATGTGGCTCAAGATTATGATTGAGGATGTTTTTATATATGATTGTGATTGTGTTTGACTGGAAAGGAAAGGCATGGTGGTGCACCCCATGGAGAAATTTATGTGAAGTTATAAGGGTGGAGATTATAAATGGAGCGATAAGGGTGGATGTGGCAGGGGCCGCGGGCAACGATCCAGAGGTATTCTGGACGACCCGGTTGGTACGGGAAATTTGTGTGAAATTGATTTCACCGATTGTTGTTGTGAACTTTTGAATTATGTTGAAATGTATTTGATTTATTTGGATATTGTCGTGAAGTACTACGAATAATATCATATCATATGATGATCGATTTACGTATGATTGCTGCATGTTATCATTATGATGTATGATATTTTTTTGTCATAATGTTGTGTTATCTACTCACTGGGCACGTGGTTTGCTCATACCCCTCTTATTGATATTTTTTTTCAGAGTTGACAGTGAAGGTAAATATCGGAACAAGGAATTATGGATCCTTAGTCCATGATTACCTTTTCATTTGTTCAGGATAAAGGTATAATAGTTAAGTTTTATTCTAAGTTGTATAAATCTAGAAATCTCTGTAATCGGGTAGGTTCATTCACTGATGTAATGTGAGTAATTGTAGTATGTATAAAGAACTCGTTTTGGTTGCATGAAAAAGAATTGTATGATTTTTAAGAGAAAGATAGGCTTACGGAGGTGAAATGAAATTCACTTTCCGTGCCGGTCACGTGCTCAAATTTTGGGACGTGACAATAACTCAGTGAGTAAACAACTGTACATGAAAATATCATAAGCACAAACACCACATTTACTAATACAATCAATCTATCATTTATTTTAAATAATTATAGTATTATATGCCATAAATACTTGCACTGAGTGACTTGGGAATTTAACCCTCAAACTCTTTGTGCATAGGTTTTCACATTTATACACCGAGTAGTATGAGACTCTAACCCTTTCAAACTCGTGCATAGATTTTCACATTTATACACTGAGTGATATGGGACTCTAACCCCTTTCAAACTCGTGTATTGATTTTCACAGTTATACACCGAGTAGTATAGGACTCTAACCCTTTCAAACTCGTGCATAGGTTTTCACATTTATACACCGAGTAGTATGGGACTCTAACCCTTTCAAACTCGTGTATTAGATCTCGTAGATCTTTTGCTCATCAATAAAATAGTGAGAATTTATTACAATATAATTACTATGAAATAAATGAATTTACACATATTTTTATTCCCTTGAATGTCTATCATCAACCATAACAATCATCATATATTATCAACAGCGAGATTGATTATTTCTCACTTCAATAATGTTATAAACAAGACTTGTATTGTACCTTATCTAATAAGATCACATTAGTTTAGTAAGGTTATTCACTTACAAAATGTTCCAATTTATTCAAGGAACAATCACATCTAGTTCTTTAGTCAACTAGAGAAATCAATTCTCAAAGGTAATAAAATACCTTCCAATGATATTATACTTTTTCTCAACCTGAACACACACTGATAATCTTCTCAATTTCACAAATAACGCAAATGGGATTTATATTGTGCTTTGACTAATTTATTAAATTAATTTTGCAAGGTTGCCTACTCACCTGGATTCCACGCTCTCGGCGCTCCCACCTTGCGCCCCAATCATCCCTATTGTAACCAGGTAAAAACCATTAGGGTTACAAAATAGAGAAATTTCCTATCACTACTCTCGACCTTTACTCACATCTTAAGTTAGAACTCCTAACCGGTAATGAATTTCTAAATGACACTTATACCGTTGGAAACTAGACTCAAATAGCTTTTCAACTATATTAAAAAAAAAAACTGATGCTACAGTAATAGTCAACGGTCAACGCAGCTACAGTAACGTTGACCGAGTCAACGCTTTAGTAACGAGAAAATCTGGAAAAATTTTCTCGGTGAACAGTAATTTTTGGGGAAAATTGTCAATGTTCTTCGTGTTCTTCATCCAAAAATCTTAAAATCATATCTAAAACAACATTTCTTTTGATTTCTTCCATGGGTTTTCATCCTTAATGTCTAAGGAGTGTTTTAACACCAAAACCCCCAATTTCTACCAACAATCCAAGCTCAAATCTCAAATTTTCATCAAGAACACTAACTTTTTCAAATATCCAAATTCTACGAAATTTCTTGTTCTAATAACATCATAAACCACCTAAGAATGTTTTACATTAACATCCACACTTAAATTCATCCATTAAAACTCAAAATCTTAATTTTCTTCCATAGGTCCGAAAATGGAGAAAAGAGAAATAGAGTAGATAAAACTTACCTCTTTACCTCTAGAACTCCTGAGAATCGGAAGTATGGTTAGAAAATACAAGATCGCCGGATGAAAATTTGAGAAATGATTGAAGAAGGGAAGATGGAAATGAACGAAGAACATGAAGCCTCGGGAGGAAGAAGGAGAAGAAAAACTAATAATTGTATGTGTGGGCCCCACTAATTTCTTTTTCGATAAAATCGCTCATAGCCACCTTAGCTTATAAGATTTGTTCACTTTAATCCCTCTCGATGTCTCAAATACCACTTTAACCTCGAATCCATAATCTTTTCGGTACCGGACTCATAATTCATTCTCATAAGCTTTATTCTTCCTCTCAGGTTTCTATTTGGTCATTTCTCAAAAGTCCTCTATACTTTCTTTTCTTTTCACTTTAGTCCTTGAGAATTTGTAAAAATTTCCTAAATTAAAAATTAAAATTTCTATTCCCAGATTTTCTTCACTAATTCAAAAAGCACATTTTCACGTAATTAAATTTTTCACTAAATTTCAAATTAGACTTTAAATATTTATATAAATTCTTGAGATATTACAGTAATAACATCAATTATATAAATATAAAATTGGCGGGTATTATAACATGATAGTTGATATGTATATCTTTGAAAAATGGCATCTCTCTTAGTCATTAAATTTTATACAACTCAGCTACCACGTCAGCAAATTTATTTTGCCCTAAATTTCTAATTTTCCTTAACGATATAGAAGTCGTATTCCTATATCGGGCTACTCTACTCTGTCGTTGCACCTCTTAGTCCAAAAATTTCCCTCTTTCTTTCTTCTTCCTTCTTTCTATAGCTGAATTAGAATTTCAATGGATGAGTCAAGTATGCTGTGATAATCTCACTGGTTTTAGATTTTGAATAATGTTAAATCCAATTTTTAGAAGCCGAAGAGTGTAAAGCGTCTACTAGTTGTCACATGGTGCACAACCAGTGAATTAAGTATTCAATAGCAGACTGGCTTTCATTCTTTTGTGTGTGTGTATGTGTATGTGAGTGAGTGAGAGAGAGAGAGAGAAATGGAGAAGAAAAAGATAATAAATTATTGTTGGTATGGAAATAATTGGAGTGTGATGTGAATTTATTGGGTTGTCAAAGGATGTGTGTGGATGAGATTGAAGAAAAGCATGATAATATCAGACATGTAAAATCATTTACTCTGCATAACGAACCTAGGAAGTACAGTGGATATTATGGTGAATAGAAATCAGAACAATAGGCATCCAATGTTCAAGAGATTATACATGTGCCTTGAGCCGATAAAAAAGGCTTTCGTGACATGTTATAGGCCATTGATTGGGGTTGACGGTTGCTTTTTGAAGGGTCTGCATGGAGGCATACTCTTGGTGGCTGTAGGTAAAGACTCTAATGAGGAATACTTCCCATTGGTTGTGGTCAAAAGTGAGAATAGAGAATTGGATTATTTGGATTATTTAGTAAAGACCCTAATGAGGAATACTTCTCATTACATCATCTCTAATGTTATATAATTTCCCTCACATCAATTGGATTATTTGCTTCTGACATTGTACAATCTCTCTCTATTGAGTGAAGATTGTTGACAACTTCCAATATAGTGTTTAGAAAAGAACCATTATAACTTGAAAATACATAAATTAGTACCAAAGTCAGAGTGACCAAAAGAGAAAAATTCCTATCAAGTCTTGCTATACAAAGAATCTTGTGATTTAACAGTAAAAATTATAATTCTGCTGTAGTGAAGTCTCTTAAGTCAGCATGACAAACATCACTTAGTGAGTATATAGAGCGAATATACTTAAAAATGTCCCCTTTTTTTTTGGTCTGTGAGAAAACATAGCCTTTCTTGCCTTCAAGGCATGGTTGTTCTTTCTCTCTCCAATATATATATATATATATATATGCACGAGCACCCATTTGATGAAGCCTTGTCAGTAATCCTTTAATCTTGACTGAAATCTATAATCAGGGCATAAATCTAATGACACCATTAGCAATGACAACAAGAACCAAATATATAAGAGAATATATATATATATATGTATGTATGTACAATAGCATCACAGAGTGCCATTGGAAATTGGTGCACCTCTCTTGATGTTATCCATGTTGGTAGTTTCATAGAGAGGTAAACCACTTGAGTAGTAATGCAAGTCATAGTTTTACAACTCAAATAGATTGGAGATTGAATCACTCTCTACACCATCATCATCATCATCCACCTCAGTGTTGAACTTTCTGAACTTCTCATATAGCTCATTGCTCCCATTTCCTATGTTTCCTGAAAACCCCATTACTGTATTTGTAATTCTTGTTCTTTTTATGATCATCCCAAAACTCATTATGCAGAGTAAATGGTTTTACATGTCCAATATTATCATGCTTTGTTTCAATCTCATCCACACACATCCTCTGACAACCCAATAAATTCACATCACACTCTAATTATTACCATGCCAACAATCATTTAATTTCTTCTTCTTCTCCATTTTCCTCTCTCTCTCTCTCTATCTCTCTCTCTCTCTCTCCCTCTCTCTCTCTCACACACACACACACACAAAAACAAAAGAATGAAAGCCAGTCTGCTATTAAATACCTATGTAATACCCGTTAATTTCGAAGTATATTTCGTTTGAGAATATTTTAGAATTTTACAACATTACGTTAGTTATTTATTTTAGTCATTTTTAATTTTCATATTTAATTGTTCTATTTAAATATTATTTATGAAAATTGAGTTAAATGACTCGACTGAATATTTGTACCATGTGGGGTATATTCTTAGAATGGTAAAATTTATGGGAAAACAGCTTAAAGGTAGTTAATTGGTCAATTAATAGTAATTTGACTAGTTGGGTTTGGGAATAGGGTCATGGATATCCATGGGTATTCAAATAACCTATTAGAAATATTTAACCTAAAATTTCATCAATATTCTCTCATTACTCACGCATCTGAAGCAAAGGCAGAAGTGAACAGTAAATTTGTTTTCTCTCATTTTTTCATCCTCCTAACAAATCCTTCCTTGATCTTCAGAGTTTTAATCATTTGTTCAGTTCAACTGGTTAACAATGATCTAAGGTAAGCTTCAATCTCTTTGATTTTCTTAAAACTTCAATTTATCAGATAATTTGGAGGAACTTTGGTTTTTAGACTTTAAGATGAAAAATTGAAGATTTAGACTTTGTTTGTGGGTTAAAATTAGGGATTTTGGTATCAAAAGATTCCTTATTTATCAAGGATAAAAACCCATGGAAGAAATCAAGGTAAATGATGAAGATTTGATTTCAAAATCATGAAAAACTAAGAGGGAATATCGCGGTTACTGTTCATCGAAAAATTTTTCCAGATTTTTTGCTGTTACTGTAGCATTGACTTTGGTCAAAAGTACTGTAGCGTCGATGGTGGTTAGTTGACCATTAGCGGTTACTGTAGCAACCGTTACTGTAGCTAGCGGTTACTGTAGCAACAGTTAGTTGACCGTTGACCGTTTCTGTAGCAATAAGAAAAAAATTACATATTTTCATGATTTTGTTCCCTTTCTTATTTTTCCTTGTGATATCTTTTACTAGGAAATTTTCCTATACAAATTCTAGTGTGGAACAAGATAAATTTGGACAAATATCAAGGTAAATGAATAATCTTGCTAAGTTAGTTTAATATTATTAGTCCAAGTACAATATAAGTCTCATTTACAATATTATTTAGATATTAAGCAATCAATCTTTCATATGATGGTATATGATAATTGGTATATTTTTTTACAAATATTCAAAGGAATAAAAGTATGTATAAATTAATTTATTTCATGGTATTTGTACTATGTGATAAATTTTTACTATCTTATTAATGAGTAAAGATCTATAGGATCTAATACGTGAGTTTGAAAGGGTTAAAGTATCATACTACTCAGTGTAACTATGAAAACCTATGCACGAGTTTGAAAGGGTTAAAATCTCGTACTACTCAGTGTATAACTATGAAAACCTATGCACGAGTTTGAAAGTGTTAGAGTCTCATACTACTCGGTGTATATCTATGAAATCTTATTCACGAGTTTGAAATGGTTAGAGTCTCATACTACTCGATGTATAAGACAATTGATTGTATGAGTAAATGTGGTATTTATATTTTTGATATTTTATATAGTACAGTTATTTACTTACTGAGTTTTTAAATAAACTCACATTCCCTATGATTATCTTTTCAGATACAGTAAACAAGGAAGAAGAGTATTCGATTGAAGATTAGAAGCCCTTATATCTGGTGGGATACCAGTACTTATTAATGTGAATACTAGGAAGGCTCTGTACTTTCTATAGGTCTCCTAGGCTTGCGATGAGATAAACACATCAGATTATGTATGCTTATATTTGTTTATCAGATGAATATAATACTGTCGTGTGAAATGAATGATAGAGGTTGAATGCAAAACCTTACAGAGTATATGTGAATAACTTTTGTTTGAGAATTTTATCAAATGAGTAGTTGTGGATATTAAGATTGTCCAGAATTTTGGGATACCACTGAGTTTTTCTCTAGAAATAGTATCTTTTCACATGTTCAATTTTTGAGATGTGACAACTTAATTCACTGGTTGTGCACCATGTGACAACTAGTAGACGCTTTGCACTCTTCAGCTTCTAAAAATTGGATTTAGCATTATTCGAAATCTAAAAATAGTGAGATTATCACAGCATAACTGGCTCATCCATTGAAATTCTGATTCAGCAACAAAAGGAAGAAAAAAGAAAGAGGGAAATTTTTAGACTGAGAGGCACGACGACAGAGTGTAGTAGCCCGATACAGGAATACAACTTCTATACCATCGAGGAAAATTAGAAATTTAGGGCAAAATAAATTTGCTGACGTGTCAACTGAGTTGTATAAAATTTAATGACTTGGAGGGATGACATTTTTACAAATATACATATCAACCGCCACGTAAGATCATTTTAACAGAAAAATTAACTGTACTAATAGTATAGACTAATTTACATGGATGGAAAAATTATAAGAATCATTTTATATGGAAATAAACTATAGGGACCAATTTATAATTTTAGCAAAACTATAGGAACCAAAATTATAATTTAACCTTCTCTATAAAATACTGAACTAAAGTTTATTAAAAAAATTATTCAAATTCAATATCTAACAATATCTTAAACAGGAAGGTCTCTAATAAAAAATATTTAGAATAAAAAGTTGTAACGATTACATTATTACTACTACCATAAGAGAGGGATAGATGGACACTAATATTAGACATATCAAAACGAGTCTATTGTAAAGGAAGGAATGCCAACCCATATAAGTCCATGCTTTTCTGGCTTGCCCCATCTAACTTGCGGGTTACTTGTATTACCCACCTAATATTTTTTTAAAATAAATAGTTATATATCTTATATTCTTAATTAATATTTCATGTATCAGAATCAAACCTCGAACCCTAACTAAGTATTGCAATTACGAGTGAGAAGTGACTGTCATTTTTGTCTCTACCTCTCTGGCACTCTGCTACCATTCATCCAACTCCAACCTCCACCTCTGCCATTCGTCCACCTCCGCCTCTACGTCTAACCCTAGATTCTTCTTTGTCTTTGTCTCTGCTGCTGTTTATCGACCTCCACCTCCTCCTCTAGCCCTAGCTTCTTCTTCTTTGTTTCTGCTACCTTTCAACATTCGTCCGCCTCTACCAACAGCCTTTGGCTTCATCTTTGAAGTTCGAATCCTGTCATTCTAAAAAAAAAAAAAAACAAAAACAAACACTGATCAAGGCTTTTTATTTTCCTTTTACTATCTTTTGTTTGTCCTCTTTTTGCCTGTCAGAATTATTTTTCTAATAATTGTTTGCATTGAGGACAATGCTGAAATTAAGTGTGGGGGGGAGAATACAATGTCTTGGTTGTTAGTTTAGTTCTTGTTTTTAATTTTTTTTTTCTTTTTCTTTTCCTGTTGTGTTTTTCTTTGTTCTTTTTCTTGTTTTAGCCTCTCTCTTTCTGCACAACTTTTTGTGTTTTTGATCTTCTTCTTCTGTTAATTTTTAGTGTTTCTTTTGTTTTTGGGGAAAGAAATTAATTTGAGAAAGCATTAGCTTTGATTTTAAAAAAAAAAATTTCTCTGTTTTCTCTGTTTTGGCAGAACTTTGAGCCATCTTGCATGAATATTCTGTACTGTTTGGCTATGGTTTTTGCCACTTTCTTTACATGTTTTTAAACCTTTATATGTCTTCTAGTTGTAGAATTTTATTTGGAGTGATTCGCATCCGTTTTGGGATCGTTCTATGTCGGTAAAGCTGTGTCGTCAGAAATTCTGCACTGCAGAATTTTGCTGCTCTGTTTTGTCCGAATTTGATGCTCACTTCTTAAATTTTTGATGGAGTTTTGGTGTGGAATTATGCATGATGAAATAGCTAAAGTGTAGATTGACTTAGCATGAAGAGAATTTAGTCTTATTTCTCTACGGAATTCAAGTTAAATGGCAATGATGTTGACTTTAATGAATTTGTAGTAATAGTCTTTTAGCTGTGAGGATTTGAGCCTAAGTGAAAGATGCTATTCTTCTTGTTGTGTGTTCTCTATCATGGATTGTCACTCTAGAACTTGTCTTGAATCTTTGATTGAGGCTACATATCTTGTGCATACTTGGAAATGATTTAGGCATTTGTTTCTTGTAACCACTTTTAGCCAAATAGCCATCCATTATCATTGTTTCCATTGTATGCCATTTTGTGCCTTATCCATTTTCTTTCTTGTGTTCTTCCACCACTTTTTCTGCCTACAACAATATTTTTCTCTTCCAACTTAAGATGTGAGGAGTATTTAAAATTCTTTTAAGGGATCGATGTGCTGAAAAATCTTGTGAATTTTGGGGTGTTTTGAACTATATTTCTTCTACTTCCTCTCAAGCAAAAGAAAAAGATTGGCCAATCAAGAAGAAAAAGAAAGAAAAATTTCAACTGACGTCATCAAAAAAAAAAAAAAAAGAAAGAAAGAAAGAATTAAAAAAAAAATTTTTGAATTGAAAAAAAAAATGAGAATGATGAAAAAGAGGAGCAGGTAGACCATTGAGACCCAAAATTTATTTATACTCAATCTCTTATATTTCACTTGTAAATACTCTTCATTTTCTTGAGTTGTTGCCACATTTTGTTTCATTGTTCAATCTTTCCCTTTTGTTTCCCACTATTTTTCCTACCTACGTTACAACCTTGTAAAGTCCTTTTGATTCAAGTATGTATTGGATTCAAGTAGTGGAGATTTAGATACTTGACAAGCTTATGGTAGTGAAATTTGTGATAGGACGACTTTGAGTGATTCCCTCTTAAACACTTGAGAGAGTAGAGGATAAACACCTTACCTTGTGAGGAGATTGTTACTTGAATTCATTCTTTTCGAAATAATTGCCATGGAGCTTGAACTTTTTAGAAATTTAAGATTTATTTCTCCTAATGTTAAATCTTTCTAAAATTTTAATTGTTTCATTGTTGTATATTTTCTACACCTTTTCTTGCTGTGCTTATTGGGATTCTCTGTTGTTTTTAATTGATTTTGCCCAGGAGTGCAAAAGGCTAAGTGTAGGGGATTTGATAACATGCAATTTTCCATATATTTTAGCCTCTATTCTAGCCCTTTTTGCATCTTGATTTTTGCCAAAACTCTATTTTTATAATGTTTTGAATTATTTTGGGTGAAAGTTAATTATAGATTTATGTTCTTTAACTCCATAATTTTACTCCAAAATGGTTCATTTATGTGTTTTACAGAGTTTGGAGGCATCTGGGCTCGAACCGGACAAGAAACAAAGCAACAGAGAGTAAATCAAAAATGCTGAAAAAATGGCCTGGCGCCCGGCGCCAGGAAGCCAATGCCCGGCGCCAGGAGCAGTGAGTCAGAAGTATGGCGCAGAACATAGTGGAAAATTAGGTTAACCCAGCGCCCGGCGCTGGGATCGCAGCGCCCGGCGCTGGCGCCGCAGAGAACCACTATAAATGCAATTTTTAGGTCAAAACAAAAAAAGGCTTCGCTCCAGACTTCAGACCCGCGGCTGCTGCAGACAGAGGCGACTTCCAGAGCTTGGTTTGAGGGAAAGGAAGCCTTCCCACTTGGGAATGGCTCTCCTTCTCCCATTTTCTCCCCTTTTCTTCCATTTTTCTTCATAGTTTGTTAGTTTTCTGTTGAATTTTGTAGATTTCTGTCATGTTCTTCTTCTCTTCCATGTAATTTCTGAGTTTAAAGATTGATGTAGCTTGGTTCTATGATGTTTTATTGTTGAACAATTTCGATTTTAATGCACTTTCGTTTAATGGAATGGATTTTACCGATTATTCTTCCTCTTGAATGTTTGATGAACCTTCAATGAGTTTGGAATTTTGATGTCTATGCTAGAGTTAGCTAGATATTGAGCTTGACCTTGTAATTTTCACCATAAATTAGATTATCTAGATATAGATAGTTTTATTTATGTGGCTTGAATAATTTTCTTGAGCTTCATAGTTTAATTGAATGGTTGATCTAAGATTTTAGTCAATTATTTTGGTTAAGTTAGATTGTAATTTCAAAGCTTTTGGATTCAATCATATTTTAGAAAATTGGCCAACATTGAATGGATTGTAATTTAATTGAATTGTTCTTCAATGATTCAAAGATTAATTTGTCTATGAATTAATCGGATTGGACCAACGAAATCAATCTCATTTTCTTGTGTAGTCGGTCATTTGATGAAATGGAAATTGTACTTTAATTCATTTGGACCAATGAGTATTTTCTTGGCCAGTATACTTGCATTTATAGTGGTTCTCTGCGGCGCCAGCGCCGGGCGCTGCGATCCCAGCGCCGGGCGCTGGGTTAACCTAATTTTCCACTATGTTCTGCGCCATACTTCTGACTCACTGCTCCTGGCGCCGGGCATTGGCTTCCTGGCGCCGGGCGCCAGGCCATTTTTTCAGCATTTTTGATTTACTCTCTGTTGCTTTGTTTCTTGTCCGGTTCGAGCCCAGATGCCTCCAAACTCTGTAAAACACATAAATGAACCATTTTGGAGTAAAATTATGGAGTTAAAGAACATAAATCTATAATTAACTTTCACCCAAAATAATTCAAAACATTATAAAAATAGAGTTTTGGCAAAAATCAAGATGCAAAAAGGGCTAGAATAGAGGCTAAAATATATGGAAAATTGCATGTTATCACATTCCTCTTTTTAATGTTTTAGTGTTCGAACTTTGTCTTCTATTTTAGCTATATTGTGAAGAACTGAAACTGAAAATTGAAATAGGCTTCTTCATTTCTCTTTTTTGCTTCTATATTTTAGTTGTTGTTCATTCCTCTTCCTCCTCCGGGTACTCTGTAGTCTCCATTGTATGAATTCTTGGATTTTATTATATTAAATTAGTCTTAGCAATCCATTTACAACAATACAACAATACTGGCATTTTGGTTACATCAAATTAAGCAAATGAATATTGAATGGAAAAAGAGCAAGATAATTTTAAAAAAAATGGAATATGGGGTCTGAATTTTTTTTTTAAAAAAAGTGCGGATTGGTGAACTGGCTCGATTAGCCCGCCAACCCGCACATAGGTGGGTCGAGCTATTCATATTCCACCTCATTTATAAATAGGTTGGCTCGGCCCGACTCATTTAAAATTCAACCCGCAGTAGGTCAGTTCAAATTCGGCTTGCTAGCCCATTTTGACAGGTCTAACAACTATTATCTCTCATATGCCAAGTAGCCAAGTAGGCGAATGCACATAGGGTAAAATTGGGGATTTGAGTTTGGTGGCCTACCCAACATGGCATATCCACGTATTAGAGTTACCCATAACTCGTCATCTACTTCTATAAATAAAAAGTAAATTACACTAACTTTTTTTCTTTAATTAAGTTAAGCTATATTTAATAATTTTTTACTTCAAATATTATATTTAAATTTTTCAATATTTTGTTATATGCTATAGAAAATTTTTCTTCAATCAATTTTCTATTAAATTAATTAACTTTCTACATAACGTAAAATTACAATTTTATTTTTAATATGGCAGTAAAAATAATTAAATTAATATTAACATATTATATGAATTATATTTTCAATAAATGACATATATTGTGTAAATAATTAATTTTAATAACAAAAAATAAATTAAAGAAGAGATGAATGTAATATTTAAAATTAGATGATTTTTAAGTATAATTTAATCAAATTTCAAGAAAGACTAGTTAATTTACTCTAAACAAAATTATCTCTTGGGAAAACCACAATAATTTAAAAAAAAAATCCACCTACACAATTCATTCTCATTTTAATCTTTACCGACACTTGAGGAATTTACGAATTGCAAGTGTGAATTAAGTCTCCTTCATTAGGAGAATTTCACAAAAATAAAAAATAGATGTGACCTGTGATTGGTACCAATAATATTATACTGTTGATATATATATATATATATATATATGTTAATTGACCATGACATTAATAAGAATATCTAGATGCATGAAATAAGTTTTTTTTTGATAAACAACCATTCGATATTTGAACACTATACGGGCTTTGATTAATCTGAATTTAAATTGAATAAAACTATCATGGACGATAAAATTTTCTCTATCAAATTTTAATGTAGAATTGAACTTGAAACTTTTAATTAAATTATAACAACTTTTTACTGGTTAAATTCATAAAATAACTTAGAGACAATAAAATTAAGTAATATTATATGTATTATGGATAATTGGTTGGGAGAGGAAGGAAGGCGATAGAGTATACGTCATCTCAGCAACCACAAATAAAACAACGTGCTTTGCCGAAGTGATGAGTGAGACAGCGAATTATAATGTGATGGACACCTCCTCAATAATGCAAACTAACTTATCTTTTATGTTTTGGTCGGTACATGATTTATTTATGCTTATTATAAACTTTTTATGAGTGTAGATCTACCAATTAAAGTTGAATATAACATAAATGGTTCATCTTTTATAAAATCGTGAATTTATGTTTAAATTATTATAAGATATTAACTTTAAAGTGTGTTATATTAAGATATTGTCCTTAAAAAATAATTTTACAATAGCAAAATTTTTTTTAAGATAAAATATGTTCTTTTGAAAATTCAGGAAACAAAACAATAGAAAGAGAAGAGAAAAGTAATTCAATATGTTTTTTGAAAGAGTTGAAAAAACCGGAACCAAAACCATGGAGGATTAAAAGAGTAGAGGCAAAAATTAAATTAAATATTTTTCAAAAAAAAAAAACTATGATATGTCTTGTGTATGGGAGGAAAATTGCCAATTTACACTAAATTGACCAGTGATATGAGCGTAACTCTATTATAACATATACATATATAAGTTTTATCTCCTCATGTTCAAGTTGATGTGAGATTAAATTTTGTTCTTTTGAAATATACAAGCTTTATACAGAAGCTTTACAATACAAATTTCTATTAAAAGAAGTACTCGCATTTAATATTTGACAATAAATTACTTTAAATAAAAATGAAAAAGAAGAAGAAGAAGAAGAAGAAGAAGAAGCATTCAAGATAAACTAATGCTGAATCCAATTCAGAATCCACCCAACAAAGTATGTCATAGAAGTCACTACGGCTCATTAGGGCCCAGCTTACTTGGGTCACCATATCCATTTTTTATCCAAAATCAAGGCCTGTCACTGGCTCACTGCAAGTCCTTCAACTCTTTTTCTTCTGTTTTTTTTTTTCTCTTCTTGTTGGGTTTGTTTGCAAGTCTTTTCACTTTTTGGAGTTTTTTCTTTTCTTATATAGTAATGTCCCTTTTTAAAGCTCTTCCAAATAAAAGAAGTAGAAAAAAAGGTGTGTAATCTCGTGTTGTCCTTTTTTTTTTTTTAAATTTCTTATGGGTGTTAATATTGTGTAACTTTATTTATTATTATTATTTTTTTGAGTTTGGTGTTTGGATTATCTCATCTTCTAACGCAAACATGAAGGTTGTTTTTTTTTTATTTTGACTGTTTATTTTAGATTAGAGGATTCAAATAAAAAATTATCTTGTGAGGCCTAACATTTTTTTTTTTTGGATTTGGATCAGATTTGAGGTACATGACATTTATGTTTGCGCTAAAATATGAGAAAATTTGATTATTTTATAAGGTGTATTTCCCTGTGTTTGTATTTTTCATCTAAAAAACTAAGGTATATATAAAAGTTTGTTTCTTTATACCCTGCCATATCTTTTATATTGCTAGACTTTGTGCCACATTAATAAAATTTCTCATTAATTAGGATAAAGAAGTTACCATGTGTCAAATATCGCATTTTCTTGGTACAAGGGCATGGCTGAATCAAGGATTTTTGAAAAAAATATAGGTTAAATTATAATTTTAGTTCCTATAATTTCACCAAACATGTAAAATAGTCCCTACACTTAATTTTGTTGTAAATTAGTCCTTATCAAAACATTGAAAATGGTCCCCAGCATTAGTGAAAATTAATTTGCTTTTAATTTAGGCCTACGCAACAAATAAGGTGGCATTCTTTTATACAAATAAGCAAGCTACATGTCACCATTAGTGAGTGACGCTATTGGGGGTGAGAGACTAATTTTCAACTTTGTTGACATGTAGCTTAATGGCATGTAATAGGTTATGTGACTTGCTTCTGTGTGCAAAAGATTGCCAACTCATTTGCTATGTATAAACCCAAGTTAACACAAACTAACTTTTACTAACGGGAACAACTTTTAATGTTTTAAAAAATTACAGAGATCAATTTATAACAAAATAAAGTGTAAAGACTATTTTATCAGTTGAATGAAACTATAGGACCAAATTTATAATTTAATCAAAAATAAAAATAGAAGTCTCACTTTTTAACCAATTACAATTGGATGGCTTTGGCAAATATGGATTTATCATTGTTTAATTCGTAATAAGGATGGTAGTAGAGAATCGAGGGAGAGAAGCGGAATGAATGTAGTTGTAGAAACTCATGGTAATAAGCATTTTTCTTTGGTTAACTGGTTGATTGGCCTAGTTTTTCATAGCCATAATGTACACACACTTGGAATATTTTCATACAAACACAAACTAGGAGTAGGACCCTTTTTTAGGTAAAACAAACAACGAAAATGAAGAAAAAGATTAAGAAATGCCATTTGATGATGACATGAAATCTTGAGGCGTCTTTTTCACTTGCAAGGATGCAACATCCTATGTTTCCTTTTGCTTTTCTTTTTTGGTTATACTTCTCAAGCTTGGTTTTCCTTGCCATGCCCATATATGAACCTAGCAGCTCCCTCTGTGTATACATGAGTCTCATTATCCAGCCTGCCAGAAAACATTCAAACTCAATCAGTAACTGAACATTTGAGGCCAAACAACTATGAAATTGCATTCTGGCGAGAATCTAGATCGTTCATTATAAAATGGATGGTCTATTGGAGAAAGAACTTCAATCGAGATCATCCGTTAAGAAATGAATTCCTGATTGGGGAAACAGACTCTCGATTTCCTGCCAAAAATTGAGAGAATCCATTTCTGGCAACTATATCAAGCATTGGCCGTCGAGGAAAAATTCTTAGGTAGCCCAATGCACCTACACCAAGCCAATGAAAAATGGGAGTGTAGATGTAAAAAGGTGGGTCCTACTGAATGTTCATTTTCCATTAGCTTATTGAATCTATCTAAGAATCTCTCAGACTCAAAAAAAAAAAGAGATTTCACTCACGTATTCCGGACAGCTTTGCTCAAAGTTGAGGCTGATGAAAATGTTTTCCCATCAAGATATCTGTTTTCCCCCTTTATCCTTTGTTTCGTTCTGAGGTCTAGCTCTTCAGCACTCAGGCCTAATGGGGAATCTGAAGCCTGTTATAGTAAAAGAAAAGCATTCTTTAGCATTTAGTAAAAGTAACTGCAAAAGCATAAATATTTTTAATGATCTTTTATAGACTTAATCTTGAGATTATGTTGTTTATAAAGATCTTTCTCAAAGTTGAATTTTCATATTTTAGTATGTAGTATGATATAGATACATATTCTGCAGAACAAGAGGCGTTGCTAGTTATATTACCATGACCCAGCCCCAGATATCAGCATAGGAAGGGACATGAGCTGAATAAGCCACAACATCTGCAAAGTGAAAGTAAAGAGGGTTCAATGGAAGTAATTAGCAACTTTTGTGGCTCCAAATGGAAGACAGAAGAATAAACAGAAATATTTGGTGAGACTCAGAAAATGACTCACATTTGAAAACCTGCCTCAAGGTGTTGTAAATACATGAGAACACTTCAGTATGGCTGAATATTCCAGCTGGCCCTGCCTGCATACATATATAAGGAGAATAATGCACAGTTTCTTAATTCATTTTATTTTCTCTTTTGATATTACTACGCAGGTCCTAGCTAACACCCTTACCTGTGTCACAAATATGCCACCCTGTTTCAGTCTAGGCTTGACAGTGAACTCATAGAAGGACTTAGTATAGAGTTTATAACAAGGTCCTCCTTCTATAGGGTCTGCTAAATCACCAATTATCACATCATACTTCTCTTCTCTTGCTTCGAGCTCAGCCCTGTTATATACCATATATTATTAGTACTTATTGCTTCATTCTTAACTACTTTTGAAAACAATTCCAAAGAAATGCGACACAGATTATCTGACCTGGCATCATTGATGACTATCTCAAGTCTTGGATTATGGAACGCTTCTCTGTTTACAATCAAGTGTGATTTGCAAAACTCCACCACCTCCTGCTCTAACAAGCATATTAGCCAAGAAAGGCAAAAGTCTAAAGAGATAGGTTTTTTTTTTTTTTAAAGGAAATCACCTCATCTATATCACACATGACAACTTTGTCTATGGTCTTATGCCTCAGTAATTCCCTAGCAGTTGACCCTTCTCCTCCTCCCATAATAAAAACATTTTTTGGACTATAAATGAACCCAAAAAAAAAAAAAGAATGAGAGAAGATATATAGTGAAAATATAATTAGATGTTATATGTCAAGTCTTTTATGATCTAAGATATACTAAAGAGCAATGAAGTACTTAGGATGGTGGAGAAGAGCAGGATGAACAAGACATTCATGGTAGATAAACTCATCTGTCTCTGCACTCTGAAGCTTCCCATCAATGACTAATGCCTGTATAAGGAGGACAGAATTAAGAATGTTAAGCACATAGCAGATAAGGCAAATAAGTAATTTTCAATTTTTTATGAGAACCTTTCCAAAGGGCTTAGTGTCCAAGAGTGCAATGTCTTGGTACTGGCTAGCTCCTGTGTACAATATACTGCAACCCCACAAAAGAAATTAAAAAATAAAAAAGGAAGGATAATGTTATAATAGCATATGCATTTCATCAAACAGATGGTAGTGATGAACTTTGGAACAGAACCAGGTCTTATTTTGAATTCTAGCAAGTGTTGTCTGCCTTTTTCAAAGCCAAGGGAGACAAGAGCTTTTTGCTTTTGAGATTGCTTTACTTTTTCTTAAGGTAGCAAGAAACTAAGGTGGCTAATATGTCTGTGATACACCGCCAAGAAAACAAGACATTAGCCGTAGACAACTAGTACTTTATTTTTGTCTCACTCAAACCCCATGAAAAGCTCTCGGCCTCTTTAACCTTCTCGTGGCTTCTACTGTTTTCCCCATGAATCTTCTAATATCATCATTAAATAAATGAAATAGTAAGGAAGAAATTATACATGATTGACCCGAAGACACGCCAGTCACAGAGGAAGAAGAATCATACGAGACAAGAACCAGAAGTAACAAGCATCCATAATTAACATCATTTGAATTGGAACAAGAACAAGAAGAAACTAGCCAGATATGTGTGTATTTGTGTACCTATTGAGAGCAAAGCACCATCTTAGGTTCTCTTCAATCTCCTCTTCGTACCAACAGCTCTTCCTGTAGCCATTCAGAGAATGTGTTTTTCCATTGACTCCATTGCCATTGGTAATCCCACTGGAGAAAGCAATATCGCCCATTTTGCCTTTCACAAAAGATTCAGACAGGAGAGAGAGAGAAGAAGAAGTAGGTAGTAGAAATGCTGGAGTGGAGAGGAGAATGGGAGGATGGAATATAAGAAGGCGAAGAGGGGAGGAAAATCAAAAAGGGCAATGATTTGGGCTTAGGAATGGAATAGCTTGGAAATCTAGCTCTAAGTGGATATGCTTGAGAGGCTTGAAAAGAGAAAAATCCTCCTGGGTTTTCGTAAAGTAGAATTTGCAAAAGCTCTCTCTCTTTCTCTCTCTCATTTCTAAGCTTGATTTGATCTCCTTCGTATGAATATGAAATATACGGATGATATTAGCATGCAATGTAATATGGTATGCCACGCCTTCGGGTAAAGCCTAAGTACTTTTACGTGCTATGAAATTTTTCATGATTTGTTTATTACATTATTTAATAAATTTAGAAGAAAATACACTTTCATTCGAACTTGAATTTAGATAAAAAAAAAAAAGAGTTCTCTATCATGTAGCCACTAATATACATTCAACATATATTTGTGAAATTTAATATATATATATATATATGAACATTTGTTATTGTATTTATAATTCAAAATAATATACACTAATTATTATATCTTATAAAACAATAACAAATCTTAGAAAATATACTATTATTTTACATAGCTCATTTTATTATATAAAAATTTAAAATTTTTAATAACAAATCTTATAATATAAATTTAATTATTATTTATACTTAATGAAAATAAAATTTATATTAAAAAATAATTATAAAAATATACTATGCATATTGAAATAATTTTTTATATAAAATTTGAAAATAAAAATATACTATGTATATTAAAATTATTTTTTCATATAAGATTTGAAAATTATATTTTTTAATAATAATTAATTTTTATTATATTATAAGATTTGTTATTAAAATTTTTAAATTTTTATATAATTTAAAATGAGTTATGTAAAATAATAGTATATTTTCTTAGTATAAAATTTGTTATTGTTGTATAAGATATGATAATTAATGTATATTGTTTTGAATTTTGAATACAATAACACATGTTCCTATATATATTAAATTTCACAAATATATATTGAATGTGCATAAGTGACTAGATGATGAAGAGTTCTTCTTTTTTTTTTTTATCCAAGTCCAAGTTTAAATCTTACTGTGCATGCACTCTTTTGATTTTTCTTTAAAGCTAACCATATGCCACGTACTGCAATTATATTGAATGCGGTGATTGAGTATAAGATGACTGATGTGACACATGACTCATCTGCTAACGTGACATTTCAGTGTCTATGTCATTATTAATTGTCAGTTAACTAATGGTTAACTAACGACATGTGATTGTGGAATAATATAAAAATTTATAGGAATCTTTTATTTAGTTTTAAATTTTATAAAAAATTTTTACATTTAAAATAAATTTTATGAGAGTAAAATATATTTTTCTCATAAGTTTATATATTTTCAAAATATATGTATGTGAATTGTTAAAATTCAACTTTTGTATGTTTTATCCAATAGGGAATTGGATACGTGGCTTGGGAATTTGAGGCTCATAGATTGCATGAATGCTGGTGCGCAATGATGCTAGTGCAGCTGTACAAATAGGCGACAAAATCAGATATATTATCCATAATATATATATATATATATATATATATATATATATATATATATATATATATATATATATAATATCTTCTATGTGATTTAAGAATTCATGGGGTTCAAAAAAAAATTGATTATCAATTTAACTAAAAAAAATAATGAATTAAATAGATTTTTAGTATGATTTAGACAAATTAACTAATTCAACTAGTCTAATCGATTTGAATTTTTTTAAATTTTTACTAAATATTATTATATATTTTTAAAAAATTTCTAAAAATTTAACCTCATATAAAATATAATATATATATATATATATATATATATTTTAACTGTATGAAATATTTTAATATTACATATTATATATTTTAATATATATAATATTTATATTAATTATATATTTTAAATACTATCAATTTAATTTATTAACTTTTAAAGTAATATTTTGGTTAGTTCAATATATTCTAAACCTTGATAATTCAAGGAAGCATGTGACGCGGTGTATGTTGAAAGAAGAGGATAAAAGATGATGATTAAAGGAGTGACAATTACTAAAGGTCCTGCTTCTATTATTAAGGCCAAGACGCCAAAAAAGAAAATCATTCCAAAAGGGATTGTCATATTTATCTTATTAATTTTAAAAGTTAATACTAAATCTCTCTAAAATTTTAATTTTATGTAATATAACTTCTTTATTGACTTTGTTGTCCAACATCTTAACACTATTTATCCATATAAACTATTGAAAAAAAAAACATTGAAACAAAAAAGTACTCCCTCAGATTTATAAGCTAAATATATTTTTCATCTTTCTCAACGAAATAATGCAAGGGTTTTTAGACCAAAAAAATAAATGAAAAAGTTATATTAAACAAAATTAAAAGTTTAAAGAGATTTATTATTAATTTTTAAAGTTGAAGGAATAAATTATAAAACCTCTTAACAAGGTTAAAAAAATTAAACCAATTATTAAATTGATTGAAACACCAATTCAAAAATACATAATTAAATCGTAGTCAAACTTATAGTACTTAAAATATATAATTAATATATATGTTACATATATTAAAATATTAATATATATATATATATAATATTAAAATATTCAAGACATGTTACAAATATATATTTATACTAATTTTAGAATTTCTCCTAATAACATAAATTTTTATAGATTTGTTAAAAATATATAATAATATCTAGTAAAAATTTAAAAAAAAGAACCAATTGAACTAACTGACTCAGTTAATTTTATTAGTTCATCCAGTTTTTCATTGATTTGATTGCTCATTAGTTCTTTGGTCTAATTTGAATTAAAAATCTATCCAATTCATCAATTTTTCAGTCCAATTAACCAATTCAATCTCATTGTCACTTAAAATGTTAAAGAAAATTTGATTTGATTTTTAGTGTGTTGAAAAATGTGTGAAAAAATCAAAACGTTGGGGTTAGAGAGAGAGAAAGAGAGAGAGAGAGAGAGAGAGGCGTGCAGTGGAGAGCATGATGGATATTCTCTTTGGTGCTTGAAAAGCGAAGGGAGAGAGGGTGCGCGTGCCATGGCAGAATCACTCATCATCACTATCACCATCACCATCAATACTTATTTCTCAATTTCAACCCCACAAATAACTCAATACCATAAATTTAATTAACATAATTAATTAAGCCATTCAATTACCACTCTTCACGTCATGCCTCTCAATTAATGCACCATATAGGTATACATAGTATAATTTGATGTTGTAATATTGATTAACAGAGTGTGCTGTGTGTGGGTCCCAAAGGTAGAGGAAGGGGGGCTATTGGGTGATATTTGTGTTGGTTGGCACATAACACAAGCATGCATCAGTCCCCAACCATGAATCCTACCAAATCCTTTGGTTGGCTGTTATGGGGCACTTATCATTCTTTCACTGTCCTCTTCCTCTCTCTAGAGAGCTGTAATGTTGTTAATTATGTCCGTCCATTTTAAATTATACAGTCAAGAGGCAAAAAATACTTAATATGACTTGATTCAACTACTGTTTCTTGTAGTATAATTATTGCAAAGAATCCACTTTGTTTAATAATCTATTTAATATATCTTAATTTTGATGTGATTATGTTAAGATTTTGTTTAATGCGATAAAATAAAATCTTAAATATTAAATTAATCCACTTGATAATACTTAGAACAAACTAATAATTTATGAATATATAAATATGTTTTCACATTGTTTTAGTGAGTCAAACTCCCTCCATCTTCAAAAGTGGATATACTTCTGTTTTAATTATCAGAATCATCGATTCCAAAATCAACAATTTTAATTTTGTTGGACCTTTTTTATTTTGATTATTTTATAAAAACTTTAGAACCGTTGATCACGATAATTAACAATCTAAACCAAAATAGAAGCTTCATGTTTCCTTGAGAATAAGAGCAAATCTGCATCATCCCTTTTCCAACTTTTTTTTTTCTTGTTTTTAGTGAGGAATTGGTTTGCTTTCCGTAACAAAATTAATTTTTTCTTACTGATAGATCAGAAGTTTCTATTCTCCAGTTCAAATTTTGAGAAGTTTACAAATTTTACATTGTTGTAGAGTTTGATGTATATGATATGTAAAGTGAATTGTTTCATTGGAATACCAAATGGTGGACGCAATTGCTTAACCAAGAGACACAATGTTTTTTTTTTTTTAAACAAAGGATTTCGTTGGCTCAATTAAATGAAATACTAATCTATTTTAAATTTGTTAAAACACTAAGAATATGACCTTCTTCAAATTTAGTTCTTAAAAAAATTAAATCTTTGTCGTTCTTCTAAGGTTAAATAATGAATTTAAACTCATTTAAATCCTGTCTTACCTTAATTGTCAACATCTTCTCCAAATTGGGTGATAAATGAATTTGAACACATGTTTAAGTTCCCATCTTATCATTAAACTCATACTTAAGCAATTAAGTTAAAGAGGCCCGCAGCCCTCCACCGGCACTAATATGAGATTGAAGGGGCACAAGATGGAAGATGCGTCTCTGTTAGGATTTTTGCTAAGCGATACTTTTAGTAAGACTTCTAACTTATTTAGAGTATTTATAGTGGTGAACTTCAATTGAGTTCTTATTGTGAACTCTATAGTATCACATCAATTTAAATAACTCCTTATTATTTTAAGCAACTCTTCACTCTAGTGGTAAACATCTTAAGAACTAACAAATTGATCTTACAATTAACTCTCCACTACTTTAGTATTTATTACTCTCCACTAACTCCATTAACATTTATTATAAGTTAATTATTTTATTATTACTTTTTGTATAAGAATCGATTCTTATATAATAATCATTCTTACACGTGACAATCAATATGGCGAACTATAATGATAAACTAAAATAAAAATTAATTTTTAAATTTAAAAACTCATTAAAATTTTCCACTGTAAATGTTCTTGGGGGTGTTATCAGCCATAAAATAAAAAGCCCAAATTTTCAAACTATTCCATCATGGATCCAATCAATTTTACAGGAAAAAGGAGATCGCCTTAATTTGAAAATTGAAACCCATTTGCTCTCACAAAATATTATCCATTCCGTCAATTTTGGCTTGCTTCAAGTTATTCTTTATTGACTAAATACTTACGAATGACTTAGCCTCAATTCATTTCACATAAATATGACACCCAACGGTGCTTACAAAGATGGTAGAGTTTTAAAATTTAATAACAAGACAAAAATATCTTTTTTATCTCTATATTTTGTTTAAATTTTTTTTTGACTTAATTCTACTTCTTTTATTTTTAGTTTCAATTTTATCTTTTTGGCTAACGATATTATAGTGATAGAGGAAAAATACTGACAAGGCTACCCACAAGTCACATTTCATATAATCACACTAGATTAAAATTTAAAATTTCAATTTTGTCCCCCATTTCCTTCTTTTTTCAAAATTTTAAGGAAAAGAGAACAAGACAATTTTATCCACCGTCTTCCTCTTCTACTCTCATTTACGAATTCTAGTTGTCTCCTTAACTTTGGGGTTAAAGAAACTCCTTGGCTCCCTACAGCCATTAGATGAACAATCATCTAATGACTGTGGGAAGCTAAGGACTCTGTCTCAAAGTTTAGGAGAGGATCTCAATCCTTTGTTTACTCTCATCCCTCTCTCTCCTCTCCCTCCACCCGAATGCAAATTTCCTCCTGTAGAAATGCATAGGAGACTCTAATTCTCCATTATGACCATTGGATGCTACATCCAACGACCTTAATTTCTCTAGTATTTTTCTGCCATTTTTTTAAATTACAATTTTTTTATTTTTTTAAATTACACTAGTCGTTAGATCTAATCTAACGATCATCAAATCTAACGGTCAATTCAATTTTTTTAAAACAAAAAAAGAACTTAAAAAATATGAGCCATTAAATGCACCACATCCAATAGTCATAATGAGAATTAAAGCCTCTTCCCTCCCCCCTTCTTCCAATTGATGTAATTGAATCCAAGAAAAAGTCATAGATCACCCTTACTTAACCATCCTCATTACATTACCACTAATAACAGCTTAACTTTTACCGATTTGTTGCTCTTCTAGTTCCACTTCCCTTTCCCATTTATCATCATTTCCTACACTCTGAAAAGTTGGACTTTGGAAAGAAAAGTTGGACTTTGGAAAGCAGAGGACAAGATTGAGCTGCCTACTCTCTCTAGCACATTGGGGCTACCTTGTGATACTGTCTTAATAATGAATAAAGCGAGAGAATAGAATCTCGTTATTTACTCCGAAATTCTTCTATTATGTATTTTCAGTTACTGTTTATTTGAATGATTAATGTATATTCAATTTGAACGTTTGCCGGAAAGAGTTTTACGGGGGTGTTGGGGATCAAGAAAGCTTCATCTAAGGTATTGATTTGTTGGGCTAATCATTTGGGTTGTTTCATTAATGTGAATTTTTGTCACGATAATCCTTATTCTTAGAAGGTTGATTTGGAAGGGTGAATGCCCTAAGATTCTCTCTCTTTGTCAATCGGATTGAAAAAATCCTTAAAATTTCTCCCTTCCTCTATGTTGAACCAAATAATCCCTAAAGAGAATTTAGGTTTCAAACCTACAATTGGCTAATTGAACTCTGCAAACCCTAATTTAAGAAGGGGAGAAAATGGTGAGGGGAAGATGGATTGTTAGCAACTCAGCATTGGGTTCATTCGGTTGTGCAAGAGGGGTGGACTAGTGAAGTGTTTGACTTGGACCTAATGAGGTATCTGAATCATGGTTTAAAAAATAAATCGGACTAGAAATTGTTCATTAGTTTGATTAGCCCATTGAGTCGATTTTATTAGAAACTGATACGGAACCAGTTAGATTGAATCCAAATCTGTGGAATGGTGAAATTGAGAGTTATTGGTTTCACCAATTCCTTCTTTGTTTTTTTCAAACAATAAGTCACTTAACTAGAAGACAAGGGAAGTTAGAGACATAATTGGAATTTCAAATCTTAATTTGATGTGGCTGTGACACTTGGACAACTTTGTTAGTCCATTACTTTAACATTATTAGCAAAAAGGACAAAATTGAAACAAAAATAAAAGTCAAGATAAAAAAAAACTTTTGAGACTAGTTGAAATTTCATATAAATGTTAAACGAAAGATGTATTTTTGCTTAATAATAAAATTTAAACATCTATAAATTTTAAGATAATTAAGATTTAGATCTTGCAAGTAATATCGCACAAGATCTAGATTTTGATAACAAAAATAAGCAAGATTGCAGGTAGGATTTTTCTTCAAAACGATGTCATTTGAAGGGGAATCATGGATTATGAATCATATTAATTTTTACAAAATAAACCTAAATGGGTTTGATAATCAAATATTAGATTGTTAGTTTACCATAATTCATGCATGTAATTATTGCTTATCATAATTTATACATGTAATTATTGAAATCATGGATTGTGAATTTGTGATGTTGAATGCTGATACTATCATACACGTATTCATATTGATGAATGATGATAATTGATAATTTGATAGTGAATATTGAATTATTAATAATATTTTTGTGATGCTGAATTGCTAATACTAATGATAATATTTTTTGTTGGGAATTTGGGGTTGTTGATAACCAATAGCTAGCCTTATGAATGACATTTTGTTACTTTTGGTAATATACAATATGAATTGTTTTATAAAAATGTTTTGATATTTTGACTTTTGATAAATTTATGCTTATTTAGTAATTTTAGCAAATTATATAAATATTTTTTATATTTATTTTTTAAAATTGCATAGGATCTTATGATCCTATGATTCGATCTCATTCAGCTTTTCTGATTCTGTACAAGATTTCGTTCTTGATTACTTTAGTTGCAGCTATGGTTGTTAAATGAGTCAAGTCGACTCACCTCAGTTTAAGCTCTGCAAGACCAATGATAAATATGAACTAGGTCGGGTTAGACATTATAATTCATAACTAAAAAATTCTGACTTATTCCAATTTATCATGGGCTATGGTTTATGGGCTGATCCTAGAAGCCCTATTTATTTTGTTTTAAAATGTAATTTTAGTTATTTTAATGATAGAAACTAGATATTGATACAATCAAATTTTAAAAGATTAAATTAAACTTTTTAAAAAATATATTAAACCTTAAAATAAGTCATTTTCTTTTTAAATATAATTTTAGTTATTTTGAATATCAAAAATTAAGTATTGAAAATATGAAATTTTAAAAAATAAAACTAAATTTCTTAAAAAAAAAGGTTAAAGCTTAAAATATTAAAAATAAAATAACCAACAAGGGTCAGTCCACCTCAGATCGTTTAAGCTTTAAGGGCTTTGATGAGCCTTATTAAAATTCATTCTTAAAAATAAGTTATTAAATCTTTGACTCATATCATCTCATTTACAGGATTAGGATAAACTAACCCATTAGAGTAAGTCTATTTTAACAGCTTTAGCTTTAAAATGTATATAAAAACTATTTTAAGCTTGTGGAAGAGTTTTCTCAATATGTGCAAGCATTCACTAACCTCATTTTTTCAATACGTGCATAGCAAAATAGAGTTATTATAACTAAATTAGATTCACAGTCTTATCTAATTTTTTAGAACTAATTAAAACAATTGCAACCAATGCTTTTGGACCCAGCGACCATGGTTGGATTCAGTCGGGGTCAAGTTTTTAGACTAACACACAACAAACCAAAGGATGACCGGCTTTGACCCAGACCTTTTTTTTTAAAATAAAATATTTAAATTTGTATGAAAATTTAGAAAAAATATACACTTACTAAAAATCAAACTCTATCCCCTCACCTATAAGTTGTATGTCTTACCATCTTGTTATCAACTTTTTCTTAATTTATATGGGTGAAATATCATATATATATATATATATATATATATAAGGTGCTAAAATTATTATAACTCAAAAACTAAAATGTGCATGTGACAAAATGACAAAAACTAAAATGGAAAATACATTTAATTTTAAAAAATAAGTATATTATCACTAATGAATTACGAGATAAAAAAATAATTTTATTTATATAATTATTTGATGAAAAAAATTAAAGAGCATAAACAAAAAATTTTATATAATAATCTAATTTAAAAAATTACAATAAAATATTGTAAAAAAATTATTTGTAATTTTATGACAAAAAATATCTATGGATATAAGTATTTTAATTATTTATGACTAATGATTATGGTTTTAAGAATTTAAAATTTTAAATTTACATATAAATTATTTATTATACTTATTTTTAAATTTGTTTGTAAACAAATAGAAGTATATATATAATTTTAATTTTTTAATTTATTTATCCAGTTCAGCAATTAATTCGATAACTCTGTTATTAAACTAGTGACACATAAGTCAGACTGAGTCAATAATTGGACCAATTTCAAAAATATTGACTGCAGCCACTCTTTTTTTAAATATATGCATATTTTTTCATGTATGAAATATTCTAAATCAAATACTTGTCTGTCGTATGGCTCAGCCCTCTTGGTATTAACCCAATTTGACAATTTTTTTAATAAGAAAAAATCATAAGATATAAATTTAACAAAAATAAAAGGCTGCATTAGTAATGGGCCTGAGTCCAAAATTTTACAAAATCTTCACTCAACATCATATGTTTCCCTTTAGGCAACATTTTTTTTTTGAGAATTGTCAATTGAAAAAAAAATAGTACTGAAAGAGTTTTGTATCTTTATAATCTAATTCACATCAAATAAAAATAGTTAGATTAAGGTGAAATTTTAGATACCGTAGTTCCAATCCCAAAAAGTTTCTTATTTCCCAAGGTCAAAATTACTCACACTAGCTTCTTGCTAAAAGTGAGAGATACAATATCTCTTATTAAGAGTGTTTATCAATTTAAATCTGTTCAGTTTGAGTTTAGCGTTTAGAGCTTATGGAAAAAATTATATCTAATCCAACTTGATTAAACTATCACAATGTAATCCAATCCAATCTATAATCAGCTTGGATTGGATTAGATAGTTGGTTAAAAAAAATCAAAAAAATTATTTTTTTCTCAGAATTAAATCAATATATATATATATATATATATATATATATATATATATATATAATTTTAATGGATTGATCAATTCGGTATAGATGAATTTGAACATAATTTAACAATATTATGTCGATTTTTACAAAAAGTCATTTAATCCATTCGATTAAGTAGTTAATTTTGATCAATTTTAGTCAAATCAATTTTGATCGATTTGATTGAAATTGGATTAGTTTAAATTTAAACACCTTTAACTAAGAACAGATTAGCAACGATTTTAACCATTATTAAATAGTTAAAACCATTACTAATACGCTTTCTATTTCTAAGGATACACATCAAATCTGCACACCCTCTAACTCTAACTCTTTTTGCCTTAAGTTGGTTTCTAATGCACTACACAAAAATCATACTTTTTCTCTCATTAAGTGGGTTATTACTTCTCATAAGTGTGCCGCTAAGCTTTTTACACAATACTTGTCTTTATAATTATTTTTTAAATTTAAATTTGTAATATTACTTTTTTTAGAGGTTAAATTGACGGTAACAATATTTTAAAGAACTAATATGATATTTTATTATTAAGAGTTTATTTTTTCATATAAATATCTTATAACATTTTTTTTCAAAGCAGTTTTATTTTCTTTGTTCACAGAAAAACTGAGAAAACATAAATAAAAAGAAAAGGAAAATTATGGGATTGGGAGGATTAGATGAAGAGATTGGATAATTATGTTTGAAGGCCGCTGAGTTTTTGGTCAAAAAAGTTGGATAATCATTTGAAGAACTGATCCGCAATTAAATGAGGAGTATGATCTGCAGCCCAGTGGAAGCCCATATCATATTTTGAACCCAAAAACAGTTTGAAGTTCCCTTATCTTTCTGACGAAAAAAAAGAGTATAATGTTTTGACCCAAAAAATGGTACAATGTTTCATTGTTTCTGTTAATTAGTAGAAGGCCGTTATCCATTTCAGAGACAGCAAGCAACGAGCTCTGTTTGATTTAAAAGTGTCGCTACAATGAATTTGAAAGCGAGTGTTGTCTCTCCAACAGCCCTTCACCCATTTATTTTTCCTCTTCTTTTATTGTGTATGTTTCTCTACCTTCTTTTTTGTGTGAGTTTTTCTCTCCTTGAATAGAAGTAGTTACATTTTTATTGTGAAAGTTTTTTTTCGCATTCATGAAAGAGGTTTCTTTTTTATGAATCATTTTTAGATTTTTAAAATTTAGCAACTCACTATTTTAGATTTAAAAAAATTTCTTCTTCAAATCATGTTTGGAATATCTGTGTTTATGTTGTCTCTCTAGAGAAAAGTAAAAAAAAATGAAGTGTGTTGCCTCTACATTTTAATCTTCTTAGTTTATGGTGATGTTGTATAGTTTTAAGTTTTTTTTTTATAGTGTGTTACCTTAAATTATGTTTCCTTTGCTTATACAAGTTCAGCCCTGAGTTGTAATAGTTTATCTTTATGCCTTGTAAAATATTATGTATTTTTGACTTAGTATCATATTAATGGACATGATTTCCATTTTGACCAAAAAAAAAAAAGTAGAAGTCTGAGTAATAGTTTCTCTTCCCTTAGTCTTTTTCCTTTGGGTGTTTTTATGATTTTTTTTTTGTCTCCTTAATGAAGTTTTCTTTTCTTTTTTAGAGAATTGTGGAAAATCTTGTTACGAAAATTGTAATGAAATAGAGAAAGTAAAATAAAAATAAAATTGTAGAACATACATAAATTTACGTGACTCAGTCTATGTGACTTATACTCACAGACGAAGAGAAATTTTTTATTCTTCAAACAAAATTAATACAGGTCATTAAAAAACTATAGAATCGTATATAATATATATATATATAACATAATTTGTTCTTCTCCCTGCTCACACCACAGACTTTCATATTATTTTTTCTTTCAGGTGGAGCTCTCAAATTATGGGCCTGTCAAAAATTTAGTCCGGTTCACCAAAATTCAAGACACTTAACATCAAAATTTGTTTCTTAAAAATTTGCAACTTGCAGATTTAGATCTTAAAAAATTATTAAATTTGAAAATTTGTTGTCCTTGATTTTGTATATTTTGCATCTTTCATTCAAGAAGTTCAAGTTTTATTTGTAAATATTCAATTATTTTTTAGTCATGTAATTTCTTCTGCAATCACTATTTTGGTGTCATTTTAATAGAATTCTTTTTAGACAAAAAAAAATCCTGACATCTCTTGAGTTTTAGTTAGATTATACTTATGTCATATTTGACTCAATTTACATTTGGATATATACAACAAAAATGTTGTCTCCAATTTATTTTATATTAAAAGTCACTCTCTGCAACAGGACACACTGTAATTTTATTCTAGTATGACAATGAAAAGTAGCTAAGTATGTTAAGTTCTAATATAAAAGGCAAAAGGATACTTTATATCCCTAACGTTTACCTCAATTTTTATTTATGCTCCTAACATTTTTTTGTGTCAAATATATCACTTATATTTCAATTTTGTTCAAATATATCCTTTTTAACACCGTTAAAAAATTAACGAAAGTTCACGTTATTTGCTGACTGAGATGCTTATGTGGTACATATCATGTGCCATGTGGAAGAATATGCCACATCACTTGACGCATCTAATAGCATTGCGACACATGGCATTGGGGGGGGGGGAATTGAACTTTGAACCTAGCATCTCATGCATAATAGAATAACTTTTAACCATTGAACCACTGATATATTTTTAATATATATATATACACAATTTAATATATATATATATATATAGGAAGCTTCTCTTACAAGCTAGGAACCCAAGCTAGGAACCCAACACCTCATGAAAGTTAGTTTGGATTCTCACCACCCAACTAGGAAGCTTCTACTCCTCCAGTCCGGCCTGTCCCCAAAGACCAACGACAGTTTCGTGGTTCGTGTGAGGCTCACGCGTAGTCTGAATCTTCGTCGGCTTACTTACGCATCGGCGTGTGAGAGCACGTGTGCCAATGTTTATAGCGCGACTCTGTCTTCCCAACGTCGACTCTCCATTTCCAGCCTAGTCCTGATATCATCTTGTTGATTCATCATATTCTCGAGAGCTTCTGAACTCATCCATGGCGGATATCTTCCCTAAACCTCCTCTAGAGAAGCTCTGGACTCAGCTCCCTACTTTTACTTATCCTTTTTGCCTTCGCTCTAAAGCTCCTCTATTTTTTTAATGGAGGGTGGAACCAACATAGTATATATTGTTTTGAATTTTGGATACAATAACAAAAATTCAGATATATATATATATATATATATATATATATTAATAGCTCAATGGTTGAAGGTCACTTTATTATGCATGAGGTATTGGGTTCAAATTCTTTCCTTGAGCATTTTGTTGAATTTACCCCCAAATGCCACGAGTTGTGATACTATTGGATGTATCAAGTGACGTGACATATTCCTCTATATGACACACGATATGTGTCACGTAAGCATCTCAGTTAGCAAGTGACATGGACTTCCGTTAGTTTTTTAACGGTGTTAAAAAAAATAAATATTAGAAACATGAAGTATCATTTTACCAATATAAAATTATGGTTTTATCCCTGACCATAGACAACTAAATAATTTTATTTTTGAAATAAAATCGTGCTTATTCTACAAAAAGAAATGTAATTTTATTGATAAAGAGTGAATTGGAATTTGATTTAATTTTTCAAATAAAAAATAAATATAATTTAATCATATTTCAAAGTAGTTTAGTATACTCTTCAAAATTTAAAGTATACAAAATTAAATAAGGCATATTCTAAAAAAAATAGAGGTCTGGAAATTTTGAATGCTTTACCAAAAAGTCATCATAGTACTGCCAGAACATACATGATCAAATTAATCAAACAACATTGTTTGAAAACAAAAAAAAAAACTTTATAGAGTATTTTAAGTTGTTCAAAACACGACCCTCAAAGATTCTATTCTTAAATTATTTGTTAGAAGAACTCGAAGTCATTCATAATAATAAAGGATGCCACCTTTTTGTTTTGTCAAAGATAAATTATTTTTTAGAAGAATTAAAAGCCATTCCAAATATTTTTTAGAAGCAAAAGAACTAATGCAGCACTACAAAGAGGCATTATCAAAAGTCCAGCTATCTTAATCAGTAAAAAAGTAAACTAAAATATAAAAGAAACTCAAACTCAAATTTCAATAGTCGATTACATTAATAATTTCGCCTCTGAAATACACATATATAAGTTAATTGTATAACTTTTCAAAATTTATCTCCGTAAATTCTAGTTTCTAAATACTATGAATTATTATATATTATTATTGATTAACCAATTAAAGAAGAATAAAGATATTCAGTCTCTTTAGGATAACTAATTTGTATTGATTTAGTAAATGTTAATGACCAACTAATTTAAAACTTATTTTCAAAAACTAAATTAAAGAATATAAAGTATGGGTCCGTTTGGTTGATGTTTTAAAAATATTTTTTTTTTCTAAAAATAAAAAAATGTTTGGTATAATAATTTTGAAATATATATATATATATATATATTATATTATAAAAATAGTTTTTGAAAGTACTGTTTTTAAAAAAATGAAAAAAAAGTTTTATATGTTTTCAAAAATAATATTTAAAAGATAGGGCTAAAAAACATAGTGGCATTATTATAATTATGCAAAATATTAATGGCATTTATGTAAATATGACGCATTTGAAAAATAAATAAATATTTTTAGCAGTTGTCAAAATAATTGCTAAAATAAAAATATCATTTTAACATATGTTGCAGCGGGAATTGACCGCTGCTATATGTATTTTTTTCTACCTCCTAACTTTTACATAGAAAGTTGTGTTTTTTATTTAATTTTTGTGAAATTAATACTGTCAGTATATGTCGTTTGTCCCACTTCATTTGTTTTTGTTTTTGTTTTTTAAAATATTCAACTTGTATTTGTTTTTATTCTTTTAAAATTGTTGTTATTAATCATTATATTGAATTTCTTGCAAATTTTAAAATTTAATAATATTTTGAAAGAAAATTGCCTATTTTTTTAATTTTCAAAATCAGTTTCTAAAAATATACAAAACATTTTTTTCAATATAAAAAAAATTAAAACGTAACCAAACACATCTTATACCTTTTAGAAATTAATTTATATATTTATTCAAATTTATTGAAATGAATAGACAAATATGTAGTTTCTTATATTTTTACTATTAATTTTTTTCAAAAAATAGAATAGATGTAAATTAAAAAAATTATTAAAAGAATTAATCATGTAATGCAGTGTGTTAAAAAAATATAATTATTTTTAAAGACAATGCATTTATTATATTTTTTATTAAAAAATTGATAATAAAAATATTTAAAATAACATATAAAATTTTTCCTTACATATGTTGTTCAAAGTTGAAATACCTAAATTAATTAACCACAGTAACGTTACTTTTTTTATTTTAAAACAAGCATGATGACAGTAATGACTTATTATCTTTACGAGACCTTCATCAACCCTATGGCCCTCGTGGTGTTTTAATGGGTACATTGTAATAGGTACACTGTTTCTGGCATAAGGTCCAGATCTATATATATATATATGCATATTATTCTTTTGAAAAAGAAAGGTATATAAAAGCTCTGTGCGCAGTGAGTTGAATGAAACACCTTTTGGCTGTTTACAATAATTAACGTATAAGACAATTATATATAGGTGTTCCACGTTATTCAAATGCTTTAATTTATTATTAGCTTTTTCGCTATTCCTTTTGTCCTGAACAGTGAAAATACAATATTAAAGAGTCTAATTTTTGCTAGTTACAGTTTTATAACTTTTAGTTAAGATTATAAATTGTAACTATTTTTTAACTATGATTATAATCGTGACTAAAAATTATAAAATTGTATCTAAAAAGAATTGGACTCTCTAACTAGTTAAAAAGATCTAAACGCTCATAATTTGTTTCTACCTAATTGTCTCTCTCACGGCTGTTTATATATGCTTTTATTTTTCCATTTCCATGAAGCAACACTTATATTATTTAAATCTGCACAAAAAGCAAGAGAGCCATGTGTGTAAACAAGAAAGGAAAAGGCATCATAATTTTCGATCTTTGAATATCACAATATCATCAGGCATGGTGTTCCTCTGTCGGTTCAATAAACAAACATTCTCTTTGAATCACGTCAGTCCCAATTTCAACACTTTTTTTTCTTCCATTATATTTTGGAATGTATTCAATTGGGTTGGGTGTGCATGTTGAAGATAAATATTACTTATTACTTGAAGTAAACTAATGCTTTGATTCTCAAATATTATTGTTATTTTAATTTGATTTTTGAAAACTGATTTTTATTTTAATTTAATTTTTTTATTATCAAAGTGACTTTTAATAATAAAAGTTTAAAAATTTAGTATAAATAGATTTTATGATTTAACTACTAAGATATTAATTAGTAGGGCACTGGTTAGCAATTCCCTTACAATATTCTATTATGAAGTTTTAACACAAATTAAAGCTGAGAGATTAATGTTTGGTTAGGGGTGACCATTATACAAAAACTAGCAATGTACCCGTACAACTTATGATTTTTTATAGTTAAGTGAATTGGAAATACAACAACATATAAGATTTATTATTTGTATGTATGAAAAAAACGCCTTCCAACAAAATATGATTACAGATATGTAAAATAATATTATAATGTTGTTCAACAAATATAGGATTGAGTGAATACCCGTAAATTACACAATTATAACGATTGTATTATTCATCACAAATGTCAGCTACTACAACAAACAAACAAAATTAAACCTAACTCAGATACTTAAAGTTTTAAATATATATCGACCACAGAATAACACTACTAGAAATTCAGTGATTAGCGACTGAAAAATTCGTCGCTAAATTAATAAAATTCCATCGCAAATTCATTTGCGACGGAATTTGCGACGGAAAAAATTCCGTCGCTAAAACCTCTGTCGCAAATTATTTGTGACGGATTGGTATCCGTCGTAGAATTAGCGACGGAATTTTTCCGTCGCAAATTAAAAATTCCGTCGCAAACAAAATTTAAGAATTTGCGACAGAAAATTGTCCGTCACAAATTTGTGACGGATATTTCCGTCGCTAAATCCGTCGTAAGTTTGCGACGACTATTTCCGTCGCTAATTCCGTCGCAAAATTCAAATATATGATAGCAAAATTCCTTCATTTGCGACAAAAAATTCCGTCGCTAATTCCATCACTAATTTTTAAACAAATTTTTTATATATATTTAACCAAAAACATAATTCCAAACTTAATTTAAAACCTGAGAACAAATATTAATATAACAAATAAGTATCAACCAACAATTACAACAAAAAACTATACATTTTTTTATATAACAATGATTTACATGTTTCATCATAATCTATCATCATGAAATACAAAATTATAATAAAATATAAGTTTTTATGAATAAACTAGTCTAGAGGATGATCTGGTGACTGTCTCGTCATCATCAATGGGATAAATTGATGAAGTGGTTCATCATTGCACACATCTCACTTATGACAATCTTGACTCTCCAACATGTGTCTGAACATTAATCTTCTCCTTCTGAGTGCTGCTTTCCTCTTTATGAGTGGTGTGTTGATTTGATTATCATTTAAATTTGTAGCAAGAGAGGTAGATTAAGAAAAAAAAATCATGCATTCTCTATTTTTCTCCTTTGCATAAATTAATCAATAACTTTGTATCATAAATTAATCAATTACAAGTACTCAATTATATATTTTAAATTATAGGAACTGGATTAAAAAAATTAAGTGAATCTATTAAACAAAAATAAACTTATAAAAGGTAATTAAACATTTAATCTTCTTAACATGATACTTTTATTAAGAGAAAAAATTCAATGTATATGGAGAAATTTTTATAAAAAGAATTAATCAATTGGCACTGAATTATTATAACATATATCTAAATATTATATTTTTATAGGAGGATTGGTAGCAAATATTTAAAAGTTGCACATAACTTTTTTTTTAAAAACCCCAATATTTAATTAATTACATTATGCAACTACCCATAAAAATCCTGATAATGAATTAGCAAGTAGCTAGCCTCATATTCAATCATTAAGAGTTAATTTTCTAGGAACCTCTAGTTGAGTATAGAAATGGAAGTTGGCCAACATACTCCTGAAGATGATTAGTTATTCTAAGTCTTTATTTTCCGTGCTGGATCCATCATAGATACGGTTTAGTTATATATATATATATATATATGATATTCTATTATTATATTATATATACTATAAACTAATTTCATCTTCTACTTTTGTACCCATTATGAAATAATTGGATTAATTAAATTATTAGTATAAGGATAGGAATCTGGATCATTATCAGAGTGCTAATCAATGCTCTCCTCTCTTAGATTGGAGGGGACAACTTGACTTTACTCATTTAATTAATTTAACATAAACTATAATGCATACGTCGCTTTAGATTAGGTATTGAAATTATATTTGATGGTTTTGTCATTACTCTGAGTGTATGAAGTTGTGAGAATGGAGATTGCATTAAAGCCCAATAAATCACATGCATGTTTCAAATTAATTAATTAAGACAAAAGAAGATTTAATTTGTGGTTTAAGGCCTTAATTAAAATATTTTAAGTGAGAAGTCAGAGTTGAAACCTTTGTAATTAATAAACAATTCAATGTATATCTTATCAATCTAAGTACCCCTACAATACTTCAGCCTAATTAGAAAGATTTCTATGCACTAAAATGCTCCAATCCTTTTCAAACAAGGATCCACTGGACAATATAACCAACCAGGCATCACCCTCAACCAAAGCATGAAACAATGACGTTAAACTTGTACACACACACACGCAACAAAATGAAATTCTTAATCTTAGTGCTCAATCAACTAAACTTTATTATGCATTCTTTTCCCAAAAAAAATACTTAATAGATTTTAACTTTATATTAAAAGTGGAATTACTAACCTGTGAAGTTGAAAGATGGCCCGTGCCCAAAGCAAGCTTAGCAAGCCCAATTTGGAATTCAGCAAACTACATAGTAATTTAACAATCTTGTAAGAGAAAGCAATAAAAATGTAAATACAGCTGAGAAAAAAAAACAAATAAAATGCATCAGATATAGCAAGGACACAAATATAGATGAAGTAATCGCCCTAACCAACACAGTAAGAGGGCAAACTCCAATGTTGCCCATGATAAAAACTCCCAAACAAATACATGGCAAAGGTAAGAACACCAATTTCCCACAGTAGGACCACACAAAAACCAAACCTCAACACTGAGCTCCTGTAAACAACCAGCATGTAAAGAGAGAGAAATTACACGCACTAGCTGTACAGCTCGTAAGTTGCTCTCATATGCTTCAGCTGCAGCAAGCTCCCTAAAATAAGAATACAGCATATGTGAACATGGATCCAAAAGCTAATGGGGTACAGTGGACCACTGAAAACAAGAAAATGAACATACAGAGGGTCCTTTAGACAAAATTACAAACAGTTTATGTGTGTAGGAGGACTATACTTCCCTTTTCTTTCAATCACACTAGCAGAGAAAGAACCAAGGCCCTCTATACAATTAGCATTTGAAAACCTGAAATCAGACATTGGATTGAGAAACTTGTGGTTAATATAAAATATAAGTAGCATTATTATATGGGTGATTAAGTAAAACAGATTATAGCCTCGGGGCCAGAAGTTAAAGAAGGAGTCGCCTCTCATTCTTCCCCACCCACCCTCACATTGCTCTGTTAATGAAAAAAAACTGAATTGAAGAGCTCAGCAACTGCCAACAACAAAAAAAAAATCAGATTATAAAAAGGTAGCAGCAAGGCTTAGATACTCCCCCCTTAGTTTTTGCTTTGTTTCCCCTTCAATCTCCCTAATGTGGTACTGGATCGCCGGTGGGAAACAGAGCTCCAATGACCTCCACAACCAGATCCACCGCGAACAGGTAGCAGCAAGGCGAAGGAGACGAGACATCAGCTTACGTCTCGGTCTCGGTCTCGAACAGCTCCTCCTCGAGTTCGACATCAGAGATGGTTGAAGAGTGAAAGGAACCCACAGGAGACCGCCAGCCACCACGATAGCTCACCCTCTCTCGGCCTTCTCTGTCAGCGACCAAGATAGAGGTCTTCCGAGAACAAGGATGAAACGAGAGAGAGGAGACCGTGACTCAAAAATGGACAATCTACCTTACCCATAGCAGCCACCTGACGCCTGCCTAAGCTTCCCTCTAGCAGGCAGCATTGTCGCCGAGAGACTAGAAGAAGCTGAAGCCATCGAAGGAAGAGGTATGGAGTGTGTGTTTGTGCTCTAGGGTTCTCAATTAGATGGAAATTTTTTTCTGAATGGGGCGAATCATTTGGTAAAATTGGGAATGAGTGAAATGGGGGGAAATTGGGACTGGGGAAAAGTAATTGGAAGGAATCAAAAATTTTTACAAAACTTCAATCCACACACTAATATTATTAATATTAAAGGTAAAAATAATAATTTTATATAAATATTAAATTAATAAAATAAAAATATAAAATTTATTTTAAAATTAAACTTAATTTTTAAGAGGCATAATTTTTATTTTTATTTATAGTTTGTAATTATTAGTAATGTTTTAAAAATTAGACTGATTATTAAACTAATAAAAGCATCAACTAAAGGATCATTTGTCTAATTATGGTCGAATCGGTACTAATTAAATAAATAAATATATATATATATATATATAGATATTAAATTTACATAATAAATAAGAATTACTCTTTTTTCTAAAAAAATACTATTATATTTATTATATTGAAAATTAAACTAATACTTTTTTAATATAAAATATTATTTTCTATACACATTATAAATATTAAATAATTTTTTCAATATTTTCACTTTCCAACACATATATGATATATCTCACCCTTTTATACATAACTTTAATTAATATACAACTTTTTCCTATACAACTTTCCAACATATAAAAGTTAATAAAAAGAATTAAAAATATAAGAATTAAAATTTATTTTTAGAGAAAAATTAATTTTTGTTTTATTTAAAAATAAGAATAAAGCATTCATAAAATTACCAAATTATTAGTAAGGTTATTTAAGCTTTCATTTTATAAAGAAGAGAAATTAGATATAGAGAGGTTACTGATTTCATTAAGATGGCTCTGGTTTGTTTCATTACAATGGAGATGATAGAGTTTAGAATCAAGATAAAAATTTAACCACTCATGGTTAGCATGAGCCCTATCAATCATAGTTCTAATAAAGAATGTTTTTTCATTTGTTGTATTTAAAAAAAAAATTTCACTCTTTAATAAAAATTCACATAGGTCCTTAAGAATGAAATAGGAAGGCCTTATATCTCACATTTCACTCAGGTCCTTGTTTTATTTTTATTAAAAATCCTAATTTTTTTCCAAATTTATCACATTACTCTTTATTTTATCTTTTCACTAATTAGGAACCTCAACACTACTATTATTCACATATGTTTATTTTGTATTATTTTAAGATTACAAAATACATGCATTTTTTTATCATTTTATATTTTTCATCTTTAATTTTTCCTTCCAAATCCAACCGATAATTGATTCCTGCCATTAAGGTTGTAATTCATTATGTGCATGTCACTGATTACGAGGCGATTAAGGACGTCCTTGCTCCCTGATTCATGCACTAGAGCTCGATTTTGATGGATATCCGAAGGCATCAATGTGCGTGTGTCTCTCTCTTACGCGTGTGCTTGTGTGTGTGAGAGAAATGCTAGGGCTAAATGTTAAGTGTGTAAGTGTGATCATGCCATGCAAAGAAGGGGATGAGCCATGTGTGAAAGAAGAACTCACTAGGGTTGGAGTGGAGATTGGAGCTTCGACGAAACCGACGGGCAGAAAAAGACTAGAGGTAGTGAGACTAACAATAAGTAAGAGAAGAAAATGAGAGAAAATATATATAGTATATATAAAAATGATAATTTTATATAAATATTAAATTAATAAAATAAAATATAAAAATTTATTTTAAAATGAAACTTAATTTTTAGGAGGTATAATTTTCAGTTTAAAAACTCTCCTAAATCTATTTTATTAATATTTATTTTTTAATTGATTTGACAATTGGGGAGAAATGTGAAAAAGAATGAGAAGGGAGAAATGTTTGTGACAAAATTTTCCATCGCAAAATTACAAATTTTTTTGAGACGAAATTTTCCATTGCAAAACTAAAAATATTTTGTGACGGAATTTTGCGACGGAATTTTCCATCGCAAAATTAAATATTCTTTGCGACGGAATTTTGCGATTGAAAAATATTTGCGACGGAATTTTCCGTCGCAAAACTAAAAATACTTTTTGACGGAATTTTGTGATGGAAACTTCCGTCGCTAAAATTAGCGATAGAAATTTTCCGTCGCGAAATCTGTCGCAGATTCCTTATGTTGTAATTTTAAATCAGCGACGGAATTTGCGACGGATTTGTGACGGAATTTGCGACGGAATTTTTCCGTCGCTAATTTCCGTCGCTAAATGAGACTTTTCTAGTAGTGTATAAAAGACCTAGTCCACAACATTGAACCAACTTTGGTCATCACTGATAATTAATATGATTAATGGAAGTCAATATATCATCATTGGGGTCGTACAAATAGATGGTCATTGTAGTTCTCTCCCTAATCCACCTCTATTTGAAGTTGAGAAAAAAAATATAAAACTAACTTATACTGAAACCCAAAAAATGGATCATAACCAGGCTCCAAACGGTTGATTGTGAACATATGAGAACGATTCTTGAGTACATGTATCCATGTCAAACGAACTCATGAAGATATTAAATTCACGAATTGATCATTGATCAAATGTCAGAACACCAATTTTGTTATTATAGCTGATGAGCTTGCACCCATTTCTCCTCACACTTCCTGGAATTTGAATATGAAGAAAGGTTGCAGTAGACAAGTTGTAAACAACTACACAATTGAGACCTATTCTATCAGACTGAGATGGTTCAGAGGGGAAAACAATACGACTATTAATAGCCAAGGGAGAATTATATATCATTTCATGTGGGATATCAGCTGTTCGGGGTGTAGTCCATACTTTATCTCTTAGCGAGAATGTAGTGAAGAAAACATTAGAACATTTTCCCAACACAATATAGATTTTGAGATTTTCATAATCGTTCTTTGATTTATTCTCCCTGAAAGCAAAATAAACACTATCTATTTTCAGGACAACAAATTAAAAAGGAATTAAAGAACAAATAGTAAATAATAAATGTAATAAACAAAACTAATAACAACAAACAGATGTTCTTACCTGTAATATTCTTGTCCTTTGGGATGTAATTAGTTGTGGAAGTATGAAAAATTATACTATGTTAACTGTTGAAATTGTTATATTTCCATGTCTGAATTTCCATTCTTTCATAGTCGGGTTAAAACAACTTGATTTAAGATTTTTATGACTGAGTTATTATTATTTGGGTCAAATAGTTGTACAGGATTGTGTTAGGACCCAAATTAATTCATAGGGAAGCAAATCAGGTGGCTAGTTCCCAGGTGCCATGCAGGAGGCGCCAGCACCTTAACTCTCGGCCTGACACCAAATGGGTGGCGTCTCAGGCGCCAACCCCCAAACTCTCTGTCTGAGTTCTGAACGTGGCGCCCCAGGCGCTATACAGGGCGCCTAGGCGTTAGGTCACAAAAATCCTATATATACCAAAACTGAACATTTTCTCCTTATTTTTCTTGGTTTCTTCTCCTTTGTTCATGCTGGATGTTTCTCTCCTTTGGGGCAACTAAAGTTTCACCTAAATTTCTTCCAATTTTAGTAGAAGATACAAGGTAAGTAAGTTTTGAACTACTTAAAATTCACCTTCTTTCCCTTCAATTCTTCTTTTCCTTAGCTAAAACCTTAGGCAAGAAGGATGTAAAAATTCTGGCTTAGTATGCTATAATTCTTGAATTATGAGATTTTTAGAAATCTTCCTTCATAGAAAGGATGGAGAGGAAGAAGAGAAAGAATTTTAGGTTAAATTACTTCTGAGATAGTTATACTATGTCTTGAACTATTATATTTTCTGCACTTTAAAGCAGTAGTGTTGGGCAGTATGCTGATTAAATAATTCTGTAAAAACGGCTAGCAGTTTGGGTAGTTAAACAAAGCAAGTTCTATAAAATCTGCTGCTATTTAATAGCTAAATAACATAAAGAAATTCTGCAAGACCTTTATAGTAAAACTTTCTTATTAGGATAATCTATACGCTATGTTCTTCTTACTGTAAGTTTCAACTCTAATGTGCTCTTTAATTGTTATCTTATTTACATATTAGGAAATCTTTGGAAGTTATTTCCTAGCAACCCTATAAATTAGCTGCAAAGAACTAAGGTAGTTAATACCAGAATCGAGGTGAGTGCGGTAACATTATCCTATCTACATTTTTTTTTTGCAATATCACAGGTATCATGAGGAAATTGTGAAATGAGTCTAAGCAATATGCGATGTGTTCGTTTTAAGAAATTTATATTCCTTGTATGTGAGGCTGACGTTATTGATAATGTCGTTTTATTGAAATTCTATAAATGCTTGTGTAACAACTGAGCGTTATTATGATGTTTTATTAGTGGTGCACCCCATGGGAGAATTAGAAGAGTTATAACTGGACGACTCGATTGGTACGAGACTTGTATTACACACTGTATGCATTACATTATGCTTATCATTTATAATTGATGTAATTATAAATTCGTTGATGTCTTTATGGAATTAAATGGTGATTTATTTGTGATAAATAATGTTATCCATTCACTGAGTATTCCATTACTCATCCTATTTTTTTTAAAAACCTTCAGAGTTGGTAGCTGAAGCAGAGGACTCTCTAGGACAGTAGCGAGTCTACCTCTTCCATTTCCCCTGTGTTTTTGGGTTGGCCTTTGCACTGTATCCGTTTTGTAAACTTTAGAAGTTGCTTTGTGATCACATAAGCCTCTTAGAATGTTGTGGATGAGCTATGTGGAATGTGATACTGTAACATACTGCTCGCAGTTTTGTTGTAAAGAAACTAAAATCTTATTACTGTTTGGATTTGGGAATATTACAGTATATTTATGCACGCTAATGTAATGAGAATTTAGTTTTAGCATTAGAACCAGCATAGACATAAATTTGGAGATGTATGGTGTTAAAATTTATCATATTGTGTGCCTTTGATTCACGATAGAAGGGAAACCCACTAACATGTCTATCACATTTTTTTTGGGATGTGACATTACCATATTAAAAATCAAAAACAATATCGATGAATTCCACAGATTTCTCAGTGAATGGGTTGAAGACTATGAAATGATCAGGTGACTAAAAAATAGATTGTCGTACATAAATTAAACCACTAATAGTACCTACAAATTGAACCTTCCTGGGATTGTGATTTGGAAGTGGGACCTCAACAATTTGAAATTCACCAATAGACAAATTTAGAAAAATAATATCATTGAATAGTCTCTCATTGATAAGAGACACTTTTGACAAAAATAAAAGGGTGATTTTACTATCTTGTTCCTTGTTGTGCATGTCCTGAAAAAAGTGTGATCTAATACTTTCACACCAATTTTTTGAAATAATGGCATGTTGGATACAATTATTTGAGTTCAATCTAGACATTATGTTACACATTACTGGGGTATCAAATCCAACACCATTAACAAAGAGGTGATCCATTGCTGACCAAAAAACCAAGTAAAACTGAAGAGTTGCAATTAAGTTTGACAACGAAATAGACACATTATAATGCATTAATCTGAAAAGTTCAAATAATGCCTCATAATGTAAAGAACATAAACACAATCTATAAAAGCTTTTCAGCTACATTAATTTAATGAGGAAATTAATAAATACACAAAAAATACAACATTAGCTATAAATTAGATACAAACGATAATTATCAATGGTACAAAAACACAATTGACTACAAGGAAAAATGTACAATATTCATAAGTACATAACAAAGTAATTGTAAAACCATTTTTTTGTAAGAAAATACCGAAAACTACTGAACAGAGTAACAAAACAATGCCCGGTAGAAAATCAAAAAAGAATAAAGAAATACTAAAATCTATCGAACAGAGTAAAAAATAAAAAATAAAAAAAATCAACAAACACAACACAATAATCGAACGAAGAACAATTGAAATAGATGTGCCACGTGTAACAACATTTAGAGAAATATTAGCAAATACTGTTGACTCCAAAATAACCAATAGCATGAATTAAGTGTTGTATAGATAGAAAATGAATAGGAAAGATGAAAAAGTAGTAAAAGAAAGAAAACAACAAAACATAAATTAATGAAAGATATGATAAAAGGACGCACCTGACAATGAGAACAGAAAACAAGATATTGGTGAAGCTTAAGAGAATAATACCCAGGGTGTAGTTGAGAGAAGGAAGACAATAGTAGGCAAAAACTTTTGCACCTTTTTTTTTAAATGAGGAAAATATAACCGCTTAAGTAGGGGGAAAGAAAACCAAAGGATACGAAGGAAAAAATCAATCATAAAAATAAAAAAATTGATATGCCCTGTACCACAATACTCACAGATGCAAAAGAGAATTTGCATCCTAAAATTATTAATAATATTTAATATTTAATTAAAATTGATTAGTCCATGATAAATGACATTGTATCTCCCACTAACCTAGTATCTCCACCATAATTGCTGTGCTCGGAGTGCTTAAAGAAGATGCTCCAGACGTCAGCATACTCAAAGATCAAGAGATATTGAATAATATGTGCAAAAGAGATTAATAAAACAGAAGATTAAAAAGTCACAGCAACGTGGACAAAGAGAGACAATGAATGGGATCAAAGTAGACTAAAATTTACCAAAATTATAAATGTGGAATACTAAACCAGACTTTGGAAACCGAAAAGACAAACTCACTTCACATTTTAGTTTGTTTGAACATTGTTTATTTTGTTATTATTTTTATTTATCTTTTATATAGAGTAAAAAAATTGAACTGATAAGGCAAATACAACGAAAGACAATTGTCTCATATTAATTTAAAAAATATAATTACTTTCTCTTTCCTAATAACACTGACGAGCATAATATCACATTATTAATTGGATTAGACTTCAAATGCCAATATTTTGTGTTTCTAGAATTGGAAAATGATAAGTTTCTTGGAACAATAAACCACAGTTAAAATTCTTCAACGACAATCATCATAGCAAATTTAGAACCCCCATTTATCCCTATTATGAATATGTTTCAAATAGGATGACTCAGACCCTAAATATTTGAAAAAACCAATATCTACACACCAGATCAGACAATTATGTTTGACTGACTTTTAGAAATATAATTGATAAAGACCTATGAAAAATGTATACTCTTGCAGAGAAAGCATTCACAATCAACCCTAAGCTGCCACAACAGGAAATCCACTGTCATGAAATCGCAAATAACTAAATACCAAGACACAATAAATTTCAAGCCAGAAGATTACCTATTAGGGGATAATGCCGAAGGGATTTCAGTTTGCATCTTAGTCCCAGGCGTCAATGTTGCATCTAAATAGTCACTGAATCATTACACTAAACCCTTTGGCATTTTCACCAGCATTCCCTCTAACTTATCAGTTAGTCTATACAAATCGTGCAATAGTTAAAAAGCAGAGAAAACAGAAGATATACCTTTATTTTCGTCGTCATTGTCACCTCTGATGCGATTGTTAGATGTTAACGCAGATTGCAAAAAATGAACGTTGAGCTAGAGCATAATAGCAACACAGGTAGGGTTTTGCAGTTCTTAAGGTTCACAGTAAATAAATTATGAATTTCAAATCATATTATAAATGAAATATTATAATAATACTTTTTAATCAAATAAAATTGAGAGTATATATTATTTTAATCAATTTTAATTACAGAGTATATATTTATTATTATAGTTTACAAAACCAGAACCAAGGGATCAGGAATTGAACCTTGGTTTGGTGCGGACATATCAAAGAACCGGTGGGCTAGCTTACTGGGCCTTGCTTTGGACTGATTTGTAATTTGAAAGAATGAGAGAGAAAAACATGATTCATGTGAAACCAAGCTTGCAACTTTGTCCAAGGAGCCATCCCTCTTTTCAATTAAATTAAAGCTGAGCATATATGAATGGATTGGGAAGTAAGAAAATCGTTTAATTTTTTATAATTTATATAAAAAATTGATATTTAATATTCAAAAGTTATTATCTTTAATATAATATTATATAATATATTATATATTATATACTTAAAAAAAGAGTAATTTTAAAAAAAGCAAACCGCATCAGCGATGGCACAAGTGGGTCCTTCAAATTAATTGCTTCTATCCCATTGGAGAAGGAGAACCTACGGTGAATATTCATTGCCATCTCCTTGAGGCCGAGCTAAGTATGTCATCGGCATACCAGGAAGAGGGGAGAGATGAATTTAGCGAATGAAACCAATATAGCTGGTGAGAAAGAATTTGTGTGGTGTGATGACACAGATCTTTGGAGAGAAAGGGAAGCCACATTGTAAAGAACTTAGAGGCGATTTAGACCTCGGATGGCTGGCAATTTAGAAGGAATGGGTCATTGGATCTGACACGATGGTCATCCATGACATACGCGAATGCTGGAATTGGAAATGAATACTACACCTTCTCCTTCTAACCGACAGAGAAAGGAGACTCTTGCTTGCTTCATAGTGGAGAAAGAATTAACCCACTGGTGCCATCGTTGATTACTCTTTTTGAAAGAAAAAAAATTAGGTTTTGAGAAAGAAAGTTGAGAAATTATATAGATGCTTTCTATTTCAAGATTCAAAACATGTACAATTTTTAAATCACATCAATCATTATAGTCAAAGATGTCAGAAGAGTCACTTGTGATAGACAAGGGACATCAACAAATTATAGTTCTTCCAATTTTTTTTTTAACAACAAAATAGAGGAAAGAAACACACACCGGAGGGTAAGTATCAGGAAGCCAATCAATGAACATCAAGAGCAGTAAATGCAATGGTTGGAAATAAACATGTGAGAGAAGTGCAATTGGAAGAATAATACGAGGGAGGAGAGCATTAAATTCAAAACAGATATGGTGTCTTTGCTCTTCGACTCAAGAAGAGCAGAGTATTTTAAAACTGTGTCTAACATTTAAAATTGTGACTAATACTTTTAATTATTGTTAAAATCGAGGTGAAAAAAAAAATCTTGACCAAAAAAAAAATCGTGGCAATTTTTTCTACTACAGATTCTACTTTCAGTCATATTTTTTTCCCGCTACAGTAGCCACTTTCAACTACGATTTTAACTGTGATTAACCCAAAAAATACCCTGCTCTTCTTGAGTCGAAGAGTAGAGTGCCGGTTTCATTCAAAACAGTTATAATTCTTACATCATAAGATATTTAATCATTACAATCAAGGATGTTAGGGGGTTCACATGGTCGGTCAAGGAATATATAGCAACAATTTATAATTCATAATAGAAGAGGAAGGGGATAATAAATGTGAGAGAGGAGAAATGGAAATGGAAAAACAACACAAGGGAGAAGGAGATAAAATGAGACAGTATTAAATACAGTAGTAATTAATGAAAGCATTAAATAGAGATGCTGCTTCGTAAAATGATTGCTTTATAAGTATACGAATATGGTCATTTAATACAGCGAACACCATATATAATCTAATAGAAAGCCCAGGCATATTATGTCTCCCTAAATTAATTAACAAAATGTTAAAATGTAATAAAATATAAAAATATAAAAATAAAAATAAAATTCAAAAGCATTTAGACTTTTTGGTGTGCAGCACTTAATCAAACAGCTTTTTAAAAAAAAAAAAATAAATTCAGAAACATGATGAGAATAACGTCGTATGATCTTTCTGGGGCCCTAATCAAACAAATGGTCCGCAGGTGACGCCATGGGATAGTATTTCTAATTCTGGCACAAGATCAAAATGATAAATATAACCAATTAAAAAAATGTTCTTTTAATTCTACATATCCACTTTACTCAAATATTAAAAAAAAAAAATTAGTGAATGTGATTCATGTCGCGGGTTTCTCATTTTTCAATACAAAGTATAGAAGCTTTTGGTGATCAGTGGGAGGCGATGGCCATTATTTAAGAAGCTCAAACCAATCTTCTTGCACACCAAACACCAACACTCAGTATTAATTTGGTTCAACAACATGGATCAAAATCAAAATCTCTTATTTCTATTCCCTTTCATCTTTTTCATCTTCTATTCTTCCACAGCAACTTCCCTAACCTATCAACACCCACTGGACCCTCTAACTCCATCAGAGATAAACCTCATTCGAGCCGTACCTCATTCGAGCCGTAGTCAAAAAATCATACCCAGCTAAGCTCACATTCCAATACATTGGCTTAGACGAACCAGACAAACCCACTCTTCTCTCATGGCTATCCTCGAACCTTAACAAACCCAAAACCCCACCCCCACCTCGTAGAGCCTTTGTCATAGCCCGTTTCAACAAACAAACCCTAGAGATTATTATTGACTTATCCAAACGCACCATAGTCTCAATCAAAAAGTACAGTGCTCATGGCTTCCCCATGCTCAACGAGGATGAGCAAGAGCTAGCCACTGAACTCCCATTTAAGTACGAACCCTTCATACTCTGTGAAGAAGAGGGGTCTCAATATTTCTCATGTGGCGTGCTCTGACTACAGTGCGGGGTGGTATGGAGAAGTTAAGAGCAAGAGGACGGTGGTGGTTCAGTGCCATTAGGCAGATGTGGAGGAAAGTTCGAACTTGAACGTGAGGCCATTGGAAGGGGTAACGATTGTGGTTGATATTGACGAGATGAAGATAGTGAAGTATTCTGATAGGGCTGGCATTCCTGTGCCGAAAGCTGAGGACACTGAGTACAGAGCTTCTGAGCAGAAGCCTCCTTTTGGTCCTTTCTTCAGTGGAGTTGCTATGGTGCAACCGGATGGACCTGGCTTCAAAATCGAAGGTCATTCTATCAGGTTAGTTTAATACAAACTCTTGGACAAAACTTGGAATGTAATTGGTATTTACTATAAATCAAGTTTGTTGATGAAATTATATATGACACATAAAAATAACTTCTTTATTAGTAAACATGTATAATTTAGTTTTATTAAAAGATACAATTTTTATTATTTAGTTTTTGAAAGTCAAATGTTAAACAAGTTAATCTCTATATAAGTTATGAATTAAATACAAATTAGTTATTTAGTAGGACTAAATTACATAATTATATACTTACCTTGAGAGATTCTCCATAACAATGTATAAAGCGCGATTTCATGACATTCAAATGTTAGATCATGTAAAGATAATTTTTACTGATTAATTAAACAACTGATCCATTATATTCCAATGACTAAATTGTTGATATATTTTTTTAAAAAAAAACTAAAAAGAACTAACATTTTTATATATGCTGAGACAATGAAAAAGAAAGATTCTTAATTTATAATATTCTTTAAAAAAGTTGGCAGGAAGAACATAAAAAAAAATTATGTTTTGTCGAAGTGGCATTTTTTGAAAGAAAATTAAATGTTAATTAGCTTTATGTTTTACTTTGCTAACCGATAAATTGCCACCCAACCTATTAAATCAGATTAGGCCGTAGACCCACAAAACCCAACTAGCCTTTATTCCTAAAGCTTGCAACTTTTGAAAGAAAATAGTAACTATATATGATATTTGCTTACTAACCTATAAACTTGTACATTTTGTATAAGAGCAGCTGGGCCAACTGGAAATTTCACTTGGGGTTTGACATTCGAGCTGGATCAGTAATATCTCTGGCTTCCATATACGATGTTGACCAGCAAAAATATCGTCGAGTATTATACAGAGGATACATATCAGAGTTCTTTGTGCCGTACATGGACCCTACTGCAGACTGGTTCTTCAAGACCTATTTTGACAGTGGCGAGTTTGGTTTCGGACAATGCATGGTGCCACTCAAGCCTCTCCAAGATTGTCCTGCAAATGCTGCATTCTTGGATGCCTATTATGGAGGAGGAGATGGCAAGCCTGTCAAAATATCTAATGCCATTTGTGTCTTTGAGAAGGATGCTGGAGACATCATGTGGCGTCACACTGAGCTCGAAATCCCAAATCAAGACGTATATTTTAATTATACCTTTTTTTCAATAAATTAATATCAGCTAGCTAGGTTTAATTTGATGAATTAAGAAGTGTAATACTGTTTTTTGTTTTTGACAGATGATAACGGAGGTTAGGACAGACGTAAGCCTAGTGGTGAGAACGGTGTCAACTGTGGGAAACTACGACTATATCATAGACTGGGAGTTTAAGCCCAGTGGCTCCATAAAACTCGGGGTATGCATATTTATCACTACTTAAATATATTTTGTTAGCTCATGATACCGCGAGAAAAGATCGTACCTTTTTTTATTAACAAGAGTTGCATTATTAGTGTAAAAAAGATATTTTTGAAATTATATTATAATTAAACCCACTAGACTATTCTAGGGTATACTCCCTTAAATTAACCCTAGCCCTGAATGTATATAGTGATATAAAAAAAATAGTTTTACATAAAATTTATTAGGTATATGCTACAAGGTTTTTCTATAAAATAGATGACAAGTGGAATAAATTTTCTGAAACATCCAATTACATTATATTGAAGAGCGGAAAATATTCACTTGATATATTTTAAATTTAAAAAAAACCTAAAAAATTATATGGTTTTGATGAAAGCTATTGTGTGTGTGTGTGTGTATATATATATAATATATATATGCATGCGAATCACAGGTTGGACTAACAGGAATTCTAGGAATCAAAGGAACATCATACACTCACGTAGATCAAATGAAGGACGATGCCTTTGGGACATTGCTAGCAGATTACGCCATTGGGGTACACCACGACCATTATTTGATCTACCATCTTGACCTCGACATTGACGGTGCAGCCAATTCCTTCGTCAAGTCCCACTTGGAGACAGTGACAGTGAAAGATCATAGCTCACCCAGAAAAAGTTACTGGAAAGTTTCTAAGGAGACAGCTAAAACAGAAGCCGATGCTCGAATCAATGTGGGGTTGAAGCCAAGTGAGCTAGCCCTTGTAAATCCTAACAAATGAACAACTCCTGGAAATTCAATAGGGTACCGTTTGTTCCCAGGATCAGTGGCTCAACCACTTCTGCTCAGTGATGATTATCCACAGATCAGAGGTGCATTCACTAATTATAATGTGTTTGTGACACCTTATAATAAGTCTGAGAAATGGGCAGGTGGACTGTACGTCGATCATAGCAGAGGTGATGATACTTTGGCTACTTGGAGTCTCAGGTATATAGTAATATCTAGTACTACTTTTGAAGATCAGAATTATAGTACAAAGAGTATAATCACTAATTTAATCCTTGAAAGATTATAATATATTGTCCCAATTTAATCTTTGAAAAGTGTTTGTCACAATTTGGTCCTTTTACTTGTTTGCCAATAAAAAAAATTAAAACTTAAAAATAGTAGATCTTCTAATTTCATAATGAAAAGGCTAAATTACAATAAATGTAACTTTTAGGGACTAAATTTAAATATTTAATTCTTCAAGGACTATGAGATAATTGTAATTTTTAGGTACTAAATTAAAATATTTAATTTTTTAAAGACTATGACACAACTATAATTTTTAGGGACTAGATATAATTTACTTTAATATGTGGGTTAAATTAATTTTTTGATCCTTGGTATATAGGTTTATTTCGTGCTGACTTATAGTTAAATTATTTTAATTCGTATATTACATATCATGAACTGTCAAATTTTGTTTTTTAGGTAAACAGGCATGTAGGATACCAATTAGTGCTATAATATGAATATGCCTGCTAATAAAGTTGGTAGTTTAAGATACATAGGGTAGATATTAAAAATAAAATATTCAGTTTGGCTCAAATCTCAAACTTAAAGAACCAAATTGAAATAATAAATTAATTAAAAAAGTGTCGGTACCAGGTCTTTTTGGAAGGACTCTAGGTTAATTATAAAAGCCAACTAATAAAAACAATGGAAGAAGGGTACGAAAGACAACTTGCGTGCATTATTAAGATAGCAAGACTTTCATACACATGAAAAGGTAAGAGGTACCACATTTTAGTCGAAAGAAACGACACTAAAATCATACATACATACATACATATATATATATATATATATATATATATATATATATATATATATATGTATGTGTGTGTGTGTGTGTGTGTGTGTATGTAAGCTAACTAGCTAATTAATATATAGAAACAATGGAAGAGAAGGGTGGAAAAGATAACTTGCGTGCATTATTAAGATAGCAGGACTTTTATACAGTTGAAAAGCAAAGAGGTATGACATTTTATTCATAAGAAATGACACTAAAGTCACACACACACACACACACACATATATAAGTCTTGCTATCATAATAATAATGCACACAAGTTATCTGATCCTTCCTACATATATATATATATATATAATGCACACAAGAAGGTCAGATAACTTGTGTGCATTATTATTATGATAGCAAGACTTTTGTGTATATATATATATATAATATCTTGACATGTCACGGATAAATTCACTGGAGATCATGCTAGAATTTGACATTCACATGAAAAAAAAAGTCTGGGAGTATATATATATATATATGTGTGTGTGTGTGCCTTGGTGTTTATTGACCATTCTAGTTGATTATATATGCATGCAGGAATAGAAGCATAGAGAACAAAGACATAGTGTTGTGGCACACAGTGGGATTCCATCATGTGCCATGCCAGGAGGATTTTCCAATTATGCCAAGACTGAGTGGTGGATTTGAACTAAGGCCAACCAATTTCTTTGAGAGGAATGCAGTTCTTAAAGTCAAACCACCAAAGTCTGTGGCTTTGCCTAAGTGTACTTCCAAGCCTTAATTAAAATTTTACGAAGGAGATTATAATTTGGGTCAAAGAGAGATGTTTCTTTAATTTTGAGAATTATATTGTTTTGGGGCAGAGTGCTAACGGAGTGATTGACTGTAATAAAGTGTCGCAAAATTCATGTACTTTTTGTTTCCACATGTTCGGTTAATAAAGCTATTCCTTCGTTCTTCAAGCATCGTCCACTACTATGAATAGTCCATCCATTACTGATCTCTTTTAATTTAACTATATTTAAGGTTGTTTTAAAATTAGGATCAATTATATTATCATTATTTTTTATTTTAAATATTACACCTTATTCTCTTTTAATTTATTTATTTTTTATCGAAATTATTTTTTTCCACAATTCTTAACAATTTTTACTGTCATATTAAAAATAAAATTATAGTTTTATAATAGATGCAATAACCGTTAGGCACAGTAATTTTATGTTCTGTGAAAATTTAATTGATTTAATAAAAAGTGAAATAAAAAATAAATTTATAAAATATTAATATACCAAAAGCAAAAGAAGAAGAAGAAGATCTCCATCTTAAGATAGCAAGTTCTGATCAGAATTAATGAGCCCTCATTTCATGCAACTACATCGAAAAAAAAAAATTATTGGGGATGTCGCGTTTAAAGTTTAAACAATATTAATTGAATACAGGTTTAGAGTAAGACATTATATATTGTCTAATAATTAAATACAGGTTTTGAAGTAGCTACTGGAGGAGGAAAATTAGGCCACTGAGGGTGGACTTGGAGGAGGCCTAACTGGTTGAACTGGTCAGGAAGGCTTTGTCATCAATAAAACTATTGTTATATCATCAAAACTAATAAAAACATACTAAGTTATTTAAAACATTAAATTAGTACATTGAGAATTTTTACTTTTAAAACATTTTAAAGAGAATTGAAATTTTCACAAATTATTTAAAAATACTATTTTAATTTTTTAATTAGTCATTTAACTTTTTTTTTTCTATTGGAAAGAAGTTTCGTGGATAAAGAGAAAATTTAGTGACTTATAAAAAGAAGTTAAACTACATTGCTTTAAGAATTTTGGATATAAGACTACAGCTATCATACTCAATAAACCTAAGAGTAATTCCGAATCAACATTCTTTAGATGAAAACTTTAACCCATCTACCAAATTTCTAATACTTTTCTCAAAAATACATCTCTGAAATAAACAGAAAAATGGAAATAAGTGCATAACGAAGCTTCTTTTTTTAAAGAAAAAATGGGAGTTTAGAATATAATTTTTGAAATCAGCCTAGTCATTGATCCTGGAAAATGTGTGAGTGCAATGGGTCACTACTCACTAGTTCAACTGTCGGGTCATTGCGTCAATTACTGAATTATAAAAATTTTAAAAAAATTATATATCTATAGTTCACAAATCAAATATCAAAGCAACTAAAAAATAATAATTTATATGTTAATTTCACAATCAAAGTATCTTAAAAATTATATCATAAGAATAATTTATCACACAAATTCCATGCATATTTAATAAATAAATAAATAAATATAATTCTTTATAATTAAATTAATATATTGTAAAAAAAGTAATTTATTTTTTAATATTTGATTGTTATCTTTCATATCATATGTATTATAAAATTTCTTGTTAATATTGATTTAAAAATATTTTAAATAAAATAATATAAGTTGCATATATAAAATAATAACATTTTACATTTTGTGATATTTTGTTTAATGTATATAGCTAATCTTTCATATATATTAAATAACAAGAAGTTGTAGTCATGGACTCATGGCTGTTGCTTTCTATTATAATTTTTATTTCTCTCAATATCTATTTCATTTTCACTTTCACAGTATGAATTTGAAATAAATAAAAAAGTTGTGAATCAGTTGAATTTTGAGGGAGTCATTTAATGGATAACCTATAGAAAGTTTAAACTCCTAAGATATTGAATGTTTTTATTTTTAAATTATTTTGATATATGTATAAATTATTTTTTATTATTATATACACAAATTTTAAATTGATTAAAAGATAAAAATATTCAACTTCTTAATAATATAGGGTGAGCTTTTTATAAAATTTATTTGTGGAGTGACCATTATCATTTTGTTCTTGGAGACTTTTCAAACACGTGGATAATTAATTAGTGGCGGCCGTAGCGAGGTGGTTGGATGTGGAAAAGGCATAAGATCCAAAGCATAAATACAATAAATATTTGAAATGTGAAACGAGAAATGGTAAAAGTGACGTGGTTGTCTGTTGAAAGGCATAACATCCAAATGATACGTACAATCAATTTTAAATATTTAAAAAAAAAGTGTTTTATGACTAAAAAGACGTTTTGGGCCTTTTGGCTATTGAAAATTGAAAATTTAGACAATTTAGATCATTAGATAAAAGAGTTGTCAAGGGGCCCGAGACTGCCCTCATAATTTTATTTTAAAAAATAAATTGTTAAGCTGACGTGACAGAAATTTTCTTAATGAATTTTAGTCATTGAATTTCAATAAATCATATTCAATCGGAAATTAATAGACAAAAAAAAATTAGCGATTGAATATTGTCAGTGGCAATATGATTTTCTGACTTGATTTCTTCTGTTACCAACTGTTATTTTTATTGGTATTTTAGGCTATTGTTATACTCTCTCTCTCTCTCTCTCTCTCTCTCTCTCTCTCTCTCTCTCTCTCTCTCTCTCTCTCTCTCTCTCTCTCTCTTAGTGTATCAAATATGTTGTAAATTTTTAGATTTGGATAATTTTACAAGAAATTTTTTTTTAAAGATTGAATATTTTTACTTTTAGATTATTTTAAAATATATGTAAATTATTTTTTTATTACTATACACATAAATTTCAAGTTGATTCAATGATAAAAATACTCAACTTCTTAAAAAATTAAGTCTTTTATAAACTCACCATTTAATTATTTCCATTTATCCTTTGCTAAAAGCAATTTTTTTATTATAAGGTATAGAAATTTTTGGCAATCAATATGGAAAGAGATGAGCATTACTTAATAACCTCAAACCCATACACCAACATCACATATAGCATTTAATTTGGTTCAACAACATGAATCAAAATCAAAGTCTCTTCTTTCTCTTTCCTCTCCTCCACTTCTTATTCTTCAATTATTCCTCAGCAACAACAACCCTAACCAATCAACACCCACTAGATCCTCTAACTCCATCTGAACTAAACCTCGTACGAGCCATAGTCAAAAAGTCATACCCAGCTAAGCTCAGATTCCAATACATTGGCTTAGACGAACCAGACAAACCCACCCTTCTCTCATGGCTATCCTCGAACCTTAACAAACCCAAAACCCCACCACCACCTCGTAGAGCCCTTGTCATAGCCCGTTTCAACAGACAAATCCTAGAGATTATTATTGACTTATCCAAACGCACCATAGTCTCAACCAAAAAGTACAGTGGTCATGGCTTTCCCATGCTCAACGTGGACGAGCAAGATCTTGCCATTGAACTGCCATTTAAGTACGAACCCTTCATACGGTCTGTGAAGAAGAGGGGTCTCAATATTTCTCATGTGGTGTGCTCTGATTTCAGTGTTGGGTGGTATGGAGAAGTTAAGAGCAAGAGGACGTTGGCGATTCAGTGCTTTTACGCAGATGTGGAGGAAAGTGTGAACTTGGACGCGAGGCCATTGGAGGGGATAACGATCTTGGTGGACCTTGATGAGAGGAAGATAGTGAAGTATTCTGATAGGGCTGGCATTCCTTTGCCGAAAGCTCAGGACACTGAGTACAGAGCTTCCAAGCAGAAGCCTCCTTTTGGTCCTTTCTTCAATGGAGTTGCCATGGTGCAACCGGATGGACCTGGCTTCAAAATCGAAGGCCATTCTATCAGGTTTGTCTTATGTCAGATGAATTATTACTATTATTATTATTATTTGGTTAAATTATAATTTTGGTCTTTATCTATTGTTTCACTAAAATTGTAAATTAGTTCCTATACTTTATTTTTATGTGAAATGGTCCTTATAATTTTACCATCCATGTAAGTTAGTCCCTTCGTCAGCATGATTAAATTTGCTACTAAAATAGTCTTATATGGCAATTGACGTGTACATTTGTGAACATGTTAACATGTCTAGTCATTAACTTTTGCACAATTTTCAGCCTCCATGTTAACAAAATTCTCATTTTACCCTTAATTCCAATACTAACGCCAGGTCAAGAAATTGAGAATTAAGGGCAAAATGAGAATTTTGTTGACATGATGGCTGAGTTGTGTAAAAAATAATGACTGGACATACTGACATTTTCATAATTGTACACATCAGTTGTCATGTAGCACTGTTTTAACAACAAAGTTATCCATACTGATGACATGGACTAACTTACATAGATAAGAAAACTATAGGGACTATTTTATATCCAAATAAAATATAGAGACCAATTTATAATTTTAGTAAAACTATAGGAACTAAAAGTATAATTTAACCTTTTAATTTTTGTAAAAGGAAATTTTCACTGTGGTGCTAAGAGAAAGAAAAAGAGAGATAGGCCTTTTGTTTTAAAGTTGACTGAAAGATGATTAAAAATATAAAAAAAAAAAATTACTTCATGTTTTAGAAGTTGTCAGGATCGGTCGTTGACCTGATCGAGATGCCTATGAGTTATTGGGTTATTGGTTTAATCGTCGGATCATTGAGTCAATTATTGAATCAGATAAATAAAATAAAAAATAAAAAATTATATAATACCTATATATATTTAGAAATAAATTTAAATATGAGTAAAATAAATAATTTATATGTAACTTTTACATTTAAAATCTTAAATATTTATAATAATTCATTTGATAATTAAATTGTGATCAAACTGGTAATACTTAAAATATATAAATTAATATACATAATCACATCACATAATAAAACTCATAAATTAATAATAATAATATTTAAATAAAATTTACTTTTATATAATCATAATTATTTATTAATTATTCAGTACTTATCTCTTTCTATTTTTCAACACTTCTTATTATTTTAATTTTTACTTTATTTTTCACATTTCTCCTTCCTCCCTCTCCCTCACCTACAACAAGTCTGCCTACTATCTCTATTTTCTAACACTTCCCATTTCTCAATTTTTCATCATTTCACTCCCTGTTACCTTTCCGCTCTCTCTTTCTCTTTCTTCCCTCTCAGACTCACGACTCACCTCACCTCTTTGGCTCTGTCTTTCTCTTTCACCTTTCTCTTTCTCCCCAATTTCCCATCATTTTTGAAATCTAAATGGCAAACGCAACTCATGGTGCTCTCCTTTCATCTCCCTTGGTCGAGCAACAAAGATGCAGAGAGAGAGGCTAGTGCTCTATCGCTATCTCTCTTGTATATCCTCACTACTCCATCGTCTCTTTATTTCTTCCTCCACGGCTCTGCCAACTGTGCTCTACTTCTTAGTCAGTGCTCTGTGGAGAAGATGAAGGTGAAAGGGAAGGGGAAAATAAAGGCAATGGTTGATCTGTGCTCTAGAAGTCTCTGTAATTTTTTTTAAAGGTGGGGCAGGTCAAGCGGGCCGATGGGTCACCGGTTGGCTAAGACTCAATTGGATATTGACCGATCTACTTGCAGACTGGTCTAAAAAGTTGACCCAGACCGATTCCAACCATGAGTCACCATATCTCAAGTCAACCCGCTGGACTGGTCCGAGTCTGACAACACTAGTCTAATCTATTGGAAAAAATATTCAATTAGCTTTATATTTTACTCGATGATCGATAAACTTCACTATAAAAAAATTGACAAATTTTGCCAATACATGTTAAATGAGTAAACAAATTGATCTTATTTTTTTAATTGTTTTAGTTTTTGAAATTTAAATATTAAGTGAGTATTTGATCTTTATAAATTAAAGATTCAATACAAATGAATCTTTTTATAAGATTAAATTGAATATTTATTTATCTTTTGAATGATGAAGCCAATTATAATGAATTAATTACATTTACAACTTAAGATATAGTTAGTATTTACTCTATATCAAGTTTTTAAATAAAATTATGACACATAAAAAGAATGTTTTTTAATAAATATATAAATTAATTTTAAAAGATACAATTTTTTATTTAGTGTTTAAAAATTAAGCATTACACTGAACTAGCACAATCAAAACAGGCCAGTCAAAAATGAGTCAGGCCTTGTTCATTTTTTGGACAAATCTAGAATCTAATATCCAAGCTCGTTTTTTGCTTGCCCGTGGGCCAACTTTTTTTTTTTTTTTACTTTTTTACATTTAAATAATATAATGTTAAAATTATTTTAGTAAAAATTCAATAATTTGGCTAAATTAAAATTAAAAAAAACAATGTATGCATAATAAATCTATAGCCGTTTTTCACGTTACTCTCATTTGACTATTTGAGTCATTTTCCTTCTCAGTGATATTGGAGAAGCTCTTTAGTACATGTACTCTTTGAACTTGCATTTCCAAATTTCATTTACTTGGAGGAATTTTAGTTATTATTATCTTTCCTTTCTTCTTTTCAATTTTTTTTTAACTTCATTCTTATATTGCGTAAACGGTTTTTAATTAATTAAGTATGGACGTCTTTGGTGTGCAAAATATAAAAAGGGAAACCAAGCCATGGACGACTGTCTAACAACTGTTGGTCTGCAGAGTAAAAAAACGAAAAAGAAAGGAAAAACTAAAGAGATGGGGGTTTGGTCAGTTATAGTGATACAGTAGTCCACACATCACTAATAATGTTATTAATAGTAAGTGAGTAGTTAATAAAAAAAATTATTTTTTAATAATTTTATTCTTCTGTTTTTTCTTAATAAATTCTATATTTATTTTTAAAAAAATTATAAAATTTTCATATCCAAATTTATTATAATTATTGAATATAATGTTATAAATATAAAAATATATTAAAGTGAAATTATTTATATACTAACTAATATAATATATTTATATAAAAAATTAATTTTTTTTTAAAAAAGGGCTTATGTTTAGATGTCCAAGTTCTTCCAAATACAAGTGGGCCAAAGCCTATTTTGACAGTGTTACACTGAACCAGTTCTTTAGTATAAATTAATCTTTCAATAGGATTAGATTGTGTTTACTTATGGACTAGCTAACTTAATAATATATAGTATGTAAAGAGCTCATAAAATTCAAAGACTAAATTACATAGAGGTAAATTTTTGAGATTAAACATTTATGCATATAATGACTAAATTACTAATGTATCCCTTTTTTTTTTAATAAACTGAAAAGAACTCACATTTTTATATATGCTAAGACAAAGAAAAAGAAAAATTCTGTATATGTTTTCTTCAAAAAATTGACTGCAAGAAGACCAAAAATGTTGCTTTCTGATTTGTCGAAATTGCTTTCTGTTTTACTTGCTAACCGATACACCATATGAAACTGACAAACTTTACAAAAATATATAGTAAATCGATCCCAAAACTATAATTAATAAGTCGGATTAAAAATACCCACAAAACCCAACTAGCCTTATTATTCCTGAAGCTTCCAACTTTTGAAAAAATATAAATAAATAAAATAGCAAGTAGCTTCATGGCTTTGTCTACTAAGTAGGGTGTTTAAAATAAAACGAAACCAAACTAAACTAATAAAAAAAGTTTAAATTAATTTTTAAAATATAAATTTTAATTGAGTTAGCACAGTTAAAATTGAAACGAACCGAACTAATTTTATATATATAAAACAAATTATACTATATATAATATATATTATATATAAAAATATTATATTTTTTATGTCAATAAAATTATTTTTTATATATTTTGTAATTAATTTGGTTATTTTATTTTTATATTTATATATATTTTATTAAAATTAAAAATCACTTATTATTGTAAATATAATTGTCTAAAATCGAACTAAAGCGTTTAACTAAAATTGAATCAAATTGTCAAAAACAAATTAAACTATTTAAAAATTAAAATTAGATTCATAATTTTACAAAATTAATTAACTTAATTCAATTTTGTTAAAAAGTCAAATTAAATAGACCCTATCAACACTCCTACTACTAATTAACCTATAAACTTGTATATTTTGTATGAGATCAGCTGGGCCAACGGGAAATTTCACGTGGGTTTTGACGTTCGAGCTGGGTCAATAATATCTCTAGCTTCCATATACGATGTTGACCAGCAAAATTATCGTCGAGTATTATACAGAGGTTACATATCAGAGGTCTTTGTGCCGTACATGGACCCTACTGCAGACTGGTTCTTCAAGACCTATTTTGACAGTGGCGAGTTTGGTTTCGGACTATCCATGGTGCCACTCAAGCCTCTCCAAGATTGTCCTGCAAATGCTGCATTCTTGGATGCCTATTATGGAGGAGATGGCAAGCCAGTTAAAATATCTAACGCCATTTGTGTCTTTGAGAAGTATGCTGGAGACATCATGTGGCGTCACACTGAACTTGAAATCCCAAATCAAGACGTATATTTTTAATTATATTTACCTTTTTCAATGAATTAGTATCAGCTAGCTTTAAAATTTGATGAATCAAAAAAAATATTATTTTTTTTTCCTTTTTAACAGATGATAACGGAGGTTAGGACGGATGTGAGCCTAGTGGTGAGAACGGTGTCAACTGTGGGAAACTACGACTACATCATAGACTGGGAGTTTAAGCCCAGTGGTTCCATAAAAGTCGGGGTATGCATATGCATGACTTTAATGGTAGCAAATTTTTACTAACAAATATAATAATTGCTAGTAAAAAATATGATACATGCTATCAATTTTTTTTTTTTATTATTAGAATAACTACTAGCTTTACTTACAAATTTTTTATGTTAGAAAATGTTATATATATCCTAACAACTCAGAAGTGCTATTAAAGTAAAAAAGAGAAAATAAATATTAATTTTCTATTTCATCAAGTCTCACATTGGTTTGTTTTGTAAGTAGAGACTAGTATTTTTTTTTTTTGGGTAAAAAGAAGTTATATTAGTGATGGAGAGGAAATACAAAGTTCAGTGAGAAGAACAAAAGAAGTAAGGCAAAAAGATAAATAATAATACATCCGGCCAAAGAGAGTTCAACTATCCCTCTTATCGGCAAAATAGATATTACTAATGAAGCCAGGGGGAGTAGAAAGCTTGCGTAGAGGCCAGTTACTGATTCTTGCTACTTTAGCCATTTTGTCAGCACATTTGTTCTGGCATCTGCTGTGACCTTAGTTATACGGTAGTTATCAAACTTGTGGAGAAGGTACCTGCAGTCAGCAATTAAGGTATCTAGAGGGTGTGAGTTAGAATTCTGACCATTTAAAAGCTCAAAAAGTTCCTGACAGTCCATTTCTTCTCTTATTTTCTTATATTGATTTCTATAGCCATGTGGGGTCCGATGTATAAAGCCCATGCTTCTGCAAGAAAGCTGGATCCATGTCCTATGAATTTGCCCTAACCCATAATCCTGCAGTCACCTGTATGTGATCTTAGAGTCCCTCGGGCAGCAATAAGATTTTTCTTTTCAGAGCCATCAGAGTTGAGTTTGGTCTACCCATGTTCAGGTTTTTTCCATATTAGAATCTGGTTAAGGGAAGAGGGATTGACAGTATCGGGAGGGGAAGTTGGTTTGTGGGTAAGACTATGCCAAAAGTCGGGTGCGTTAAAGAGAATAGTTTTTTTATAGAGAGAGAGAGAGTGGAAATTAGAGTTCTTAAAAATATAATGATTTCGAGAAAATCAGATGCTTCTGATAGCAAAGGAGAAGATTGTTTGTCAAGGGATTTCAAAAGAAGCTTTTGTAGAATTCAGGATGTTCTCCTTCATCCATTGTTTAAAAGATTTATCAAAGAAATTGTTTTGGGGTGTGTGTGGTGTGGGGGGGGGGGGGGGGGGGGTGGTAAAAGAGTTGCCGAACTTGTTTAACTGGGGGGCAATTTTTACAAAGAGGACAGAGGGAGGTTTGAGAACATTTCTTTTCGAAAAGCTTAAAATTAACAAGGAGGCTTAACCTAAAAGCTCGCCACGTGAAAAGGGAGATTGTTGGTTTTCAATATATAGGGGTAGGCAGATTTTGTTGTAAAATGGCCATTTTTTGTATGGTTCCAGATTATCAGAGTTAGGTAGGAGAGAATGACTAATTGGTGTTGCTTTGATTCTTGAGATGATGATATGGGGAAGATTGAAAGAGATATTATCAAGATTCCATTCACATCCCATATCTTTTAGAATGAACAAACAGCTAACTTTCGTATTTTCCTCCCTTGGAAGGAGTGTTCCATAAATTTGACTTCTTATATTTTCTCCTAGCCAGTTATCTAACCAAAATTTTGTGGACTGCCCATCTCTTATAACATATTTGATGCATGAGTTAAAAGTTTTGATTGTTTTGAAGGAGCTTTTTGCAAAGAGATATTATCAAGATTCCATTCACATCCCATGAACTCTTTTTTTTGCCAAGGCTAGCTAGTTCATTAGTTTTTTTTTAATTGAACTAGTTGGTCTAATTCTATTTTTTATTTGTGTTTTAGTAAACTTTAATTACGTATTTTTTTTTCTAAATGTGAAAACATATAATACTAGTTTTATCTATATTAATATTTAATAACAAAAAATGAAATTTAGTAGCAGTTTTTAATATTATAATAGCAATTTTTGATGTCACAAAAATTAAGATTTATTAACAATTTTTTGTACTTTAAGGTAGCATTTGTGCTAATATTAGAAAAAATCAATTATATACGAATAATTGAATTCTGTTACTAAAAAAAAATATTATGACAGAGCTATAGCAATAACTCTAGTGATAATTAATAACTGTTGATATAAGTTTTAGCAACAGTTTTTATTAGTAATAGTAGTAATTTTAATTGTTTTTATATATACAATTATACATAGACACCAATATTAATGTAATTGAAAAATTGTTGGGTTTGACTTGAATTTTGTGGGTGACCCGGTTTGTAACCCGACCCACGACCCACGACCCATTTGTCTCTATATATATGAGTGTGAGGGAATTCATTAGTAGAGTGGTTGATGTAATTTCTCTCTGTATAGCCTCTGTCAGAAAATAATACAGATATTCTCTCTGTCCGTGGACGTAGGTCGCATTGACCGAACCACGTAATTTCTTTGTGTGTTCTTCTCAATCTTTCTCCTTGATTTATTGCCTTCAAGTAACCTAACAAGTGGTATCAAAGCCTTGGTTCATTTTTGGTTCGTCGGTTACTGTAGCACGTCCGAAAATTTTCAGATCCGGCTCCAAAATTTCAGATCTTGCCCCGATTTGGTTGATTTGGAGCATAGGAGACCATTCTCTGCATCTTTGGTACGTTAAAGAACGTCGGAGACCAATTTTTGGTGGTAAGAAAATTTTCAGATCTAGTTTTAAATATCAGATCTAGCTTGATTCGCTTGTTTTTTGGGAAAAAGAGACCGTTTATTGCATTTCTAGTGCATTGGAGATCGTTTTTCAGTTGTTTCGGTGAGTTTTTACGGTTGCGAGTACTGTTCATCGCCGGAATCTTCATCGGAAGTACTGTTCATTGCCGGAATCTTCATCGGAAGCACTGTTCATCGTCTTCTACGGCGAGGCACTGTAGCACGGTCAACGGTCAACGGTACTATTTGGTCAAAGTTGCTGTTTGGTCAAAGCTGTTGTTTGGTCAAAGCTGCTGTTTGGTTAAAGCTGCTGTTTGGTCAAAAATTGCTGTTTGGTCAAAGCTGCTGTTTGGTCATTGTTGTTGTTTGGACCAAGTTTTCTGTTGCGATCGTTATTGTTTCCTCGACACAGTTCCGGTAAGTTTATGTTTAATTCAGAAAAGAATTCTGAATTTCTGTGCGAATTTACTGGATTGTGCTGGATTGAATTTCTGGTTTACTGCTGTGAATTTTGTTGGACTGCTGTGTTGAATTTCTGTTAGTGAAGTTCTGGTCAGTTTGCAAGGTTCTAAACAATTTTGTGAAATTCAATTTCTGATTGCGAAATTTGCTAGTAATTTATCTGCTGTTATTTGAGAAGATGTCGACTCATAAATTCGATATTGAGAAGTTCAATGGATCGAATGATTTCACTTTGTGGAAGGTAAAAATGAGGGCACTTCTGGTTCAGCAGGGATGTGCAGTGGCATTAGAAGGAGAAAGTAGTCTACCTAACACGTTGAAAGAAGAGGAGAAGAAGGAAATTTTGGCAAAGGCTCATAGTGCATTACTATTGAGTCTGACAGATGAGGTGTTGAGAGAAGTAGTTGATGAATCAACTGCTGCAGGTTTGTGGAAGAAATTGGATGATAAATACCAGAAAAAGTCTCTCACAAACCGGTTATATCAGAAGCAGCGTTTGTATACCCTGCGGATGACAGAAAATATGCAGGTAAAAGATCATCTTGATAATTTTAACCGAATTATCCTGGATTTACAGGGTGTTGGGGTTAAGATAGATGATGAAGATCAGGCTATCATTCTTTTGTGTTCTCTACCAAATTCATATGAGAACTTTGTTGATACTATGTTGTATGGTAGAGATAGTATCTCTGTTAATGATGTCAAAGATGCTTTGCAGTCTAAAGAGCTGAAGAGAAGAGTCTCTAGTTCTAATGAGGATGGTGCAGAAGCAGGTTTGTATGTTGGCAGAGGCAGAGACACTAAAAGGGATGATGGAAAAAGAAGCAAGTCACGGTCTCAGTCGAGGAACAAAGGAGGACCTCGATGTTATCATTGTAAACAAAAGGGGCACATCAAGAAGAATTGTCCACAGAGGAAGAAGGGAAATGACGAGAAGGAACCGAATACCAGTGGTAGTGCTGCGGTGGTGCAAGATAGTTCTGACGAAGAAGAAGACATTGATGTTCTTACAGTCAGCACCTCTGGTTCTACAAATACTTGGGTCTTGGACACAGGTGCATCTTATCATATGACTTTCTCACGTGAACTATTTACTTCTTTCAAGGAGTGGAATGGTGTTGTGAGATTGGGTGATGATGAGCAGCTTAGTGTTAAGGGCAGTGGTTCTGTACAGATTCAGATGTATGATGGAATAGTCAGGACGCTTGATGCTTGGTATGTTCCTGGTCTACGGAAGAACTTGATTTCTCTTGGTACTCTAGACAAACAAGGGTACAAGTACTCTGGAGAGAATGGACAGTTGAGAATTTCCAAAGGTGCTCTGGTTATAATGAAGGGTAAATTGCAGCATGGCATTTACTTTCTGATTGGTAGTTCTGTGATGGGGACAGTGGCTGTATCTAAATCTTTAGGGAAGAATGATGATTATACAGAGTTGTGGCATTGCCGATTGGGACACATGAGTGAGAAAGGGCTGTCAATTCTAAGTAAACAAGGATTGTTAGAAGGAGCAGAAACTGGAAAACTGAAATTCTGTGAAGTTTGTGTTATGGGTAAACAACGCAGAGTTAAGTTCAGTTCTGGGAAGCATACTTCTACGGATGTTCTGCAATATGTTCACTCAGACTTGTGGGGTCCTTCTCCAGTTGAATCTCAGGGCAAATGCAAGTACTTTGTTACTTTCATTGATGACTACTCTAGAAGGGTTTGGGTATATTTTCTGAAATCCAAAGATGAAGTGTTTGGGAAGTTCAAGGAGTGGAAGACCATGGTTGAGAAACGGACTGGAAAACAGGTCAAAACACTCAGAACTGATAATGGGTTGGAGTTCTGTAACGCTCCATTTGATGAATTTTGCAAGAAAGAAGGTATAGTGAGGCATCGCACTGTACGTCATACACCACAGCAAAATGGAGTTGCAGAACGTATGAATCAAACACTGTTGCAGCGTGCGAGATGCATGCGATTAAACGCTGGCTTGCCAAAACAATTCTGGGCTGAAGCAGTTAACACTGCTTGTTATCTGGTGAATAGATCGTCATCTACTGCAATTGACTTTAAGACTCCTCAAGAGGTATGGTCCGGTAAACCTTCTGATTATTCTGGCCTGCGTATATTTGGTTGTCCTGCTTATGCTCATGTGAATGATGGTAAACTAGAGCCTAGGGCAATGAAATGCATATTTCTAGGGTATGCACCTGGAGTTAAAGGGTACAGACTGTGGTGTACTGAAAAGGATAGAACTCCAAAATTTATTATTAGCAGAGATGTAACTTTTGATGAGTCTGCTATGTTTGGTCAGAAAGAGGAGCTTGGTAGTCATGCAGGTAATAATGATCAAGGTGCCAACCAGAAGGTGGAAATTGAAGTTCAAACTTCAAAAAGGGTTATAACAGACCCTGTACAGCAGCCCAGGGAAGAAGAAGAATTACAACCTATAGCAACAAGGAGGGAAAGAAGGGAAATAAGAAAACCTATGAGGTATGCAGATTGTGTTGATATAGTTGATGTTAATTCAATTGCTTATGCCTTGGCAGTAGGTGAAAGTATTGATTCTGATGACCCGAGATCATATAAAGAAGCAGTTGAGAGTAGAGAAGCATCAGAATGGCTGGTTGCAATGAATGAAGAGATGCAATCTCTTGAGAAGAACGAAACATGGGATCTTGTACCGTTACCAAAGGGAGTGAAACCGGTAGGATGCAAATGGGTCTTCAAGAAGAAAGAAGGTATTCCTGGAGTTGAACCAGCAAGGTTCAAAGCACGACTTGTGGCAAAGGGTTTTTCACAAAAGGAGGGAATTGATTATCATGAAGTTTTCTCCCCGGTTGTGAAGCATAAAACCATTCGTGTCCTTTTGTCCATGGTAAGTGTTTTTGACTTGGAGTTGGAACAACTGGATGTGAAAACTGCTTTCTTACATGGAAATTTAGAGGAGCAGATTTATATGTCACAGCCAGAAGGATTTCTTGATTCTGGGAAGAAAGATCATGTATGTTTGCTGAAAAAGTCCTTGTATGGTTTGAAGCAGTCTCCTAGACAGTGGTACAAGAAATTTGATGCATTCATGACTTCCCATGGTTTTCTGCGTAATCAGTTTGATAACTGTGTCTATTCTAAGAAACTTGCAGATGATTCTTATATTTATTTGTTGCTATATGTTGATGATATGTTAATTGCTGCAAAGAACAAGGTTGAAATTGATAGTTTGAAAGCCTTGTTGAGCAGTGAATTTGAGATGAAGGATTTGGGTGCAGCCAAGAAGATATTCGGCATGGAGATTTGGAGAGATAGAAGTGCAAGTTTACTGTATGTATCTCAACAGAAATACATAGAAAAATTGTTGCAGTCTTTCCAAATGAATAATTCTAAGCCGGTTAGTACTCCGTTGGCGGCACATTTTAAACTTGATGCTAGTACAATACCTACTACAGCTGAAGAAAAAGGGTATATGAGTTCAGTGCCCTACTGTAATGCTGTTGGAAGCTTGATGTATGCAATGGTGTGTACTAGGCCTGATCTGGCTCATGCAGTCAGTGTGGTAAGCAGGTTTATGAGTAATCCTGGGAGAGCTCACTGGAGTGCAGTTAAATGGATTATGCGGTATCTGAAAGGTACGAGTAATATTTGCTTGGTTTATGGTGCTGATAAATCTGATAGTGGCTTGGTTGGTTATACAGATTCAGATTATGCTGGAGATCTTTTGAGGAGGAGATCCTTAACATGCTATGTCTTGACTCTGAATGGATGTGCTGTCAGTTGGAAGGCAACACTTCAATCTACAGTTGCCTTGTCTACCACTGAAGCAGAATACATATCATTGGCAGAAGGAGTTAAGGAAGGTATGTGGTTACATGGTTTGATTGATAGTCTGGGGTTAAATATTCAGAGACCTATCATTTATTGTGATAGTCAGAGTGCATTAAGTTTGGCCAAGAATCCAGTCTACCATGAAAGGTCGAAGCATATTGATATCAGATTGAATTTTATTCGAGATGTGATAGAAGACAAGAAATTATCCATCGAGAAGATATCCACAGCAGATAATCCAGTAGATATGTTGACAAAGGCTCTACCTTCAGAGAAGTTCAAGCATAGCTTGGACTTGGTGAATGTTTGCATTCCATGAAGCCCTACAGGGCTTGAATGACAGAGATGAATTTGTACTTAGTTCTGGTGATTTGAGAGAATTCAAGTCAAGGAGGGAAATTGTTGGGTTTGACTTGAATTTTGTGGGTGACCCGGTTTGTAACCCGACCCACGACCCACGACCCATTTGTCTCTATATATATGAGTGTGAGGGAATTCATTAGTAGAGTGGTTGATGTAATTTCTCTCTGTATAGCTTCTGTCAGAAAATAATACAGATATTCTCTCTGTCCGTGGACGTAGGTCGCATTGACCGAACCACGTAATTTCTTTGTGTGTTCTTCTCAATCTTTCTCCTTGATTTATTGCCTTCAAGTAACCTAACAAAAATGTTTGTGATGTATGCGTGCTACGGTTTTTGATGAAACCTATTTTGTCTATATATGCATGCGAACAGGTTGGGCTAACAGGGATTCTAGAAATGAAGGGAACATCATACACCCACGTAGATCAAATAAAGGATGATGCCTTTGGGACATTACTAGCAGATTACACCATTGGGGTACACCATGACCACTACCTGACCTACCATCTTGACCTCGACATTGACGGTGAAGCCAACTCCCTCGTGAAGTCCAATTTAGAGACAGTGACAGTGAAAGATAATAGTTCACCCAGAAAAAGTTACTGGAAGGTTTCTCAGGAGACAGCTAAAACAGAAGCCGATGCTCGAATCAATGTGGGGGTGAAGCCAAGTGAGCTGGCAATTGTAAACCCTAACAAAAGAACAAAGCCTGGAAACAAAATAGGGTACCGTTTGTTCCCAGGATTAGTGGCTCAACCACTTTTGCTCAGTGATGATTACCCACAGATCAGGGGGGCTTTCACGAATTATAATGTGTTGGTGACACCTTATAATAAGTCTGAGAAATGGGCAGGTGGATTGTATGTTGATCATAGCAGAGGTGATGATACTTTGGCTACTTGGAGTCTCAGGTACTTATAGTAATACCAATTTTGTAGATCAAAATTGATTGATTTTATCATAATACTCCTAACTATCTTTTCGATTCACCAAATTATCCCTTTCTCTCTCTCTCTCTCACTTTATTCTTCGGCTGTATCTCTCTCTTCCCTGTCGAAGACCATGTTCCTCTCCTCATCACTGCCAATCCAACTGCAGTTTCTGCCGAGGCTCAAGCTCAACCTCTAGATGCGACGTCGAACCACCCTCCCTAAAACTTCCTTAGAAATCGTTGATGATGGGGCAGGACGGAGACACCATCAGGAGGAGAAACTAACGACACATTGTAGATGCAGATGCAAAAGTTTCCTGAGAGATGAGCGAATGGGTTTGTGGCTTCCTGAGAAATGAAGCATCCGAGCAAATGGGTTCGTGGCTTCTTGAGAGATGAAGCATCCAAGCCAATGGAGACACCAAAAAGACTGTTGCTGGAATTGTTACCCATAGTGAGGGCAATACGGTTATTTACACCTTTTTATACTCTAGAGAGGCGCTTCCACTGGTTGATCGATGGAAGCTACCGTGCGATTAAAAATGGAAAGGAGTTCAAAAATGGAAAACTAGCTTTTGCTTCATGAAACCATCCAAACGAAAGAAGGAGCACTATAGAATGGAATTGAAGCATCCTTTCCTATTGGAACACTGAACTAAACTTGCCCTTATTGCATATATATGGTGCACTAAGAGAGATATAAGAAGAGTGTTGCAAATCCCAGCCCATATATATCCACAGGAGAGTAGTGTGGAATTCACGCTTCCTCCTATATCTCTCTTTTAAATTATTGCATTATATTAATTTCTTTAAGAAATAGAGGATCCAAACTTGTAGGATGTCAAAATGCTACTAATGCTTTGCTAACAAAATTGATTCTTTTTTTGAAATGACACTAGGTTGTTGAACACAACACTCTTGGGCACTAAATATATTAAGACAACTTTGAAGAAAAATTACAACACTCAATATTGAAAGCTCACTCTTTCTCAGACTAACCACAAGACTACATTTTAAAGAACTCTTTGAAGTGCACTACTACTTCTTCTACTACTTGATGATTTATAATGAAGGGGGGGAGGGGTATTTATAGTACTTGTAAACAAATCTAAACCGTACGAATAAATTATCTCAAAATTCTAATAACCACACATCTTCACCAACCAAACCTAATTTTTCACCAACCAAACCTAACTTCTTCACCAACCAAACCTAACCTTCTTCACCAACCTACTTCACCAACTTAACATTCTTGGATTTGGATTCAATTTGATTGGGCTTCTTGGGCTACATATGAATTTTGATATGGTGTTGATAATTTAACACTCCCCCTCAACACCAGCTCCCATTCTCTGCAATATGTCAAGCTGTTGACGAAACATTTGGAGCTTGCCTATACTTAGACTTTTTGTAAACAAATCTGCAACTTGATCATCTGTTTTGATCTGTCTCATCTCAATTTCTTCCTGTAGAACCTTCTCTCTGATAAAATGATAGTGCACTTCAACATGCTTAGTTCTTGCATGAAAGACCGGATTCTCTGCCAAACGAATTGCTGATTGATTGTCACAGTACAGCGAAACTGCATAATTTACTGGTTGATGTAGGCTATTCATTAACTGTATCAACCATATACTTTCTTGTGCTGCCATTGTTGCAGCTCGATACTCTGCTTCAGTGGTTGACAATGATACCGTTTGCTGTCTCTTGCTACACCAAGAAATTGTTCCGGAACCAAGCTTAAACACATAGCCAGTTGTTGATCTCCTAGTATCATGATCTCCTGCATAGTCAGCATCACAATAACCAACTAACTTGCATTCTCCACCTTTCTTGTACAAAAGACCATAGTCAATTGTACTCTTCACATATCTCAGTATTCGTCGAACTATTTCCAAATGAGACTTCTTTGGATTTTGCATGTATCGACTCATCACACCAACTGCATAAGAAATGTCAGGTCTTGTCAAGGTTAAGTAGATGAGACTACCTACCAATTGCCGATACATCGTTGCATCTTCTAAATCTTTTCCTTCATGTGCACACATTTTAATATTTGGTTCCATTGGTGTCGAAATCGGCTTACATTCAAGCATTCCGAATTTTTCCAACAAATCTTTGGAATACTTTTGTTGACAAAGAAATATTCCTTCTTGTGTGCGATCAACCTCTAAACCAAGGAAGTGCTTGAGCTGTCCAAGTTCCTTCATTTGGAAACGAACTGAAAGATTCTCCTTCGTCCGAAGAATTTCTACCTCATCATCACCGGTTATGATTAAGTCATCCACATAAACTAGCACGATAGCTAGCTTTCCTTTATTAGCTTTAACAAACAAGCTGGAATCTGCAGGTGTTACTAAATAGCCACTTTGTGTTAGGAATTCAGCAATCTTACCATACCACGCCCTAGGTGCTTGTTTCAATCCATATAGTGCTTTTCGTAGCTTACATACGTATTCAGGATGATTTTGGCTTTGAAAACCCATTGGTTGAATCATGTAGATTTCCCGATCCAGCTCTCCATGAAGAAAGGCATTCTTCACATCCATCTGCCATAAATTCCAATCTTTGTTAGCTGCAAGTGCAAGTAAGACTCGTACTATTGTCAGTTTTGCCACTGAACTAAATGTTTCATCATAGTCTAGTCCGTACTGTTGAGAGAAACCACGAGCTACCAATCTTGCCTTGTACCTCTCAATTGACCCATCTGGTTGGCGTTTTATCTTGTAAACCCATTTACATGATATAGGCTTTACATCTCTTGGCTTTGGCACCAAATCCCAAGTCTGGTTTTGCTTAAGTGCATCAATCTCTTCTTTCATGGCGATCATCCACTCAGGACTCTGCGATGCCTCTTCAAACTTCTCAGGTTCTACTATGGTTAATTCTTTGACTATGGCTGCATTGGCGTATTTGGGATTTGGCCTTCGTATTCTTGTTGACCTTCGAAGTTGAGATTGTGGAGTTAATTCTTCAATTTCATTAGGCCCACCTTCTTTATTTGATTGTTCATACATTCCACTTTGCCAAGGATTCTGGGTCACTCTCTGTTCAACATTATTGCCATTTAGATTTCCTAGTTCATCTGAACTTTGTTGAAGTTGAATAGTATGTTCCTCCATCTTTTGTTGTAGCTTGTCTCCAAATTCTCTGGAGTCTGGCAATGCCTCATTCTCTAAGGACCACCAAGAAGATGCTTCATCAAACACCACATTCGTGAAGTGTAGTATCTTCCACTCATTGGATCACAACATTTCCATCCCTTTCTATGGCTGTCGTATCCCACAAAGATACATCTAACAGCTTTTTTGTCAAACTTGCTTCGTAAATGATCAGGAACAAATACATAGCATACACAGCCAAATACTCGAAAGTAATTAACTGTAGGTTCTTTATTCCACAGTTTCTCAAAGGGTGAAATAAATTCTAACCTCGGTTGAGGAAGTCTGTTGATTACAAAGGCTGCACTCCTCATTGCTTCAGCCCAAAATCTTCCTGGTACATTCTTTGCATGTAGCATGCTTCGACAAACTTCTGCAAGATGTCGATTCTTTCTCTCAGCTACACCATTTTGTTGTGGTGTGTTGGCATAAGTGTATTGATGTCGTATTTGACATTCCCTTAAGTATTGAGAGAACTCTTTTGAGCTATATTCTCCCCCGTTATCTGTGCGCAAGCAACGAATCTTCTTTCCTACTTCTCCTTCGGCTAACTCTCTAAACTCTTTAAACTTTGAG